>APFE030428888.1:0-13158 GCA_000404065.3 Pinus taeda
CACCCCCTCCTCCTCCTCCTCCTCTGCCTCCCCTCTGCACCCTCCTCCTCCTCCTCCTCCTTCACCTCCCCACCCTCTGCCTCCTTGTCCTCTGCCTTCACCCCCTCCTTCATCCCCTCCACCTCCTCCTGCCCTTCTGCCTCCACCCCCACCTCTACCTATGCCTCCCCCTCCTCCTCTTTTCCTATTGCCTCCTTCGACATCTCCTCCCCTTCCTCCTACCCCTCCTCCTACGCTGTCGCCACCTTCACCAGCCTCTCTGTCCTTCCCCTCCCCTCCGCCTCTTGCGCCTTCTCTGCCTCCGCCTACAACAATGCAGCCTGCTCCCCTGCCACCCGTGTCTCTTCACTGTTTCATCTTCCTCCTCCTCCTCCTCTACACATATCACCCCACCTTCCTTCCTTTCACTCTCTTCCCCACACCCTCCCCTATATCTCTCCCCTTTCTTCGCCTCTCTCTCCCACTCCCTTTCCCTCTCTGGCATCGCCTCCTTCATTAATTTCCCTCTACCCAACCCACTCCATCCCTCCCTCTTACACTCCCACTGCCTACCACCCTTCTAGGCTTCATCTCTTTCCACCACCATACCACCCTTCTAGGCTTCATCTCTTCCCACCACCATTTCCCTCCCTCACTCTTTCCCACATCAAATCTTTCATAATATCTACAACAAATTATACTATTATACTCAAATAATCTTAAAAAAACAATATATTATTACATTAAATAAAGTTCACAAATCCAATAAACAAATATATCATCACTTATAAGACTATTTTGTAAAATAAATAAATATAATTTTATGATATATTTAATTCTATATTATAATTATTATGTAGCTTAATTTTTCTTATAATAATATTAAAATTTTGTATAAATAACTAACCCCAACATTAATAACGAATATATCCAAAGGTTTTTCGACATCTAAATATTAAAAAAAATTACAATATAATGAAAATAAATGAAAATATCATGTAATACTATACTCAATAATAAATAAAATAATTGATTTAATAAAATATCTATAATATATAAAACAACAAAACACATTAAAATTATAAGAGATAAATCATAATATATTTAAAAACAATTATAATTGTCTTTGTAATATTAAGAAACACCTTTTTTAAAATATCATCCCTAATATATCATCACGAATTTAAATTTTTTATATAAAATATGCAAATTTAAATACAATTATAATTGTCTTTGTAATATTAAGAAACACCTTTTTTAAAATATCATCCCTAATATATCATCACGAATTTAAAAAATCTATATAAAATATGCAAATATTTGTTTTTTAAAGCTTTTAAAAAGTCCTTTAAAATCTGGACAAAAACAAGAGGTGCCTAAGTTTACAACGTCCCATTTATACACTGAAGGATGTAAGTTGGTCATATTCATGGACGTAGCTAGTCTCAGATTTGTACAGAAAAACTGAAGAAAAATATAAATGAAAACATATAACATAGAAAGAGATTGGTACAGATAACCGTGACACTCTAAACTACATGTTCCTAACGTTCAAAGAAATAGTAACACAAAACAACAGTAACCACAGAAAAATTGAGGAATGAAAGTAATATAGAAAGGTGAGAAAGACAGGCGAACACAAAGAAAAGCTAAAGTATGAATGGGAATTGCATATCTATTTACCTGTTATGATTGATAGAGGGTCGGGCCAACTCTGTTTGTCACAATTCTCCAAGGATGAAAGTATGCTACCGTTACTACCTGGGTAGACAAGAAAATTTCGAAACAAAATACCTAAAAACACAAAACATATAGCCTAACAACACATATGAGTGGAGAAAAGTTTAGCATAGCAAGAATGAAATCATACCAGATTCTTCCATGGAAAAAAAGCTTCGTCTCCATGCATCCAAAGCTTTCGGATAGCCTCTGAGCAACATAAACCACAGAGCAACTGAAACATCACCTATATGAAAACACAGAACAAATATATACAGAGAGCGGCCATCCACACGACCAACCTACAGTTCAGAGTGCCAAAGATATGAGAGGAATGAAATGAATTCTTTAAAACTGTATGCGGTTTTATAGACAAATGAGGCACCCATCGGTTACCGTTCGTAGGAAATTTAAAATCAGTTACCGGAACTTCCAAACCATTCCGCACATCGGAATAACAAGAAAAGCATTTTGCACGTCGGAATAACAAGAAACCGGAAGTTTGATAAGGACGTGGTGTGATGGAATGAACTACTTGATTTGCAACGGCTACTTCGGAAATTTGAAATCGTTGATTTGCATTTCAAACGACATTTCAAACTGGCCAGGTATTCGGCCCTCCGGAATTGTTTGTGGGACGTCAATTTTGACGGCGATCAACCTGAAATAGTGTTTTTGAGACTATTTCAACGCAGGGAAGGACTGGGGAACACGGAACCACATGCGTTACAGCAGATCCAATCTGCAGCGAAGTTATGTCAATATTTCCCCATTTCGATTACATTGGAGCTGTAGTGAAATTATTGTAGATAATTGTCCCGAATATTTATACGTTGATGCATATGAATCGTTTTTTTATTTGCTTCATTTTTTATTTGGGCTATGTTATTGGGAGTTAACCGTAATAATGTTATATTTTTTTTTTATAGATATATAAATATGATTTAATCACTAAAATAACACTTAAACTAAGCTACTAAAGAACATCTAAACTAAACTAAATTTTACTTTGATATTTCTTTTACTTATAAATGTTATTTTAATTGTGAATTGACAAATCATTGAGATTTATAAATTTTAATTTAATTGTGAATTAACAAATTACTGACATTTATTTCATCACAGTCCATAATTGTTTTTAACTATAAATATGTAACACATCAACTAGAAGATTAGAGCTTACTAAAATTACTGAAAATGTAATAATATGTGAAATATCCTCAATGCAAGTATTACATTATGTCACCAGTTATATTTAATATTTTCTTAAGCCAACTACATAACAAAATAATTATGTTAACACCATAAAAGCTTCGAAACCTTTTTCCTATTACAGACAACAATATTGTATGTTTAACTTTCAATGAATTTAATGATGCTACTGTAGTCCATTTTGTAGTACACATATATGATCATTACATGTTTATGGAAAAAGACATTATATTTTCCCATATATAAATGACAACCCCCCACACACACATACTTTCTTTTCAAAAAATAATCAAACATTGTGTAATAGGAAAATAATGTTTTCTAAATTAAAATATGAAAACTCCAATATACATAATTCAAAATTTCTATTCAATTAGAAGCCAACCCAGTATTCAAAAACATATTGATATTCTTGAGGTCAAGATCTTTGTACATGTAGAGATAACAGTAAAAGTAATTAAAATCTCCGTATCATGTGGAGCTAGAAAGTTAAACATCTTTTCATCTATAATTTTTAGCAAAAGGAGATAAATATCTATTGTAATATAAAAGTGTAGAACCTAAAATGTTGGTATCCTTTTGAAGTGGAAATTTTACTGTTGAATACATAAACCAACAATTTTATCAAGTTACATTCACATCTTTGTACCTTCTTCACAAAACTAACTTTTCTTATACAAAGGTTTCACATAACCTCCAAAACTTGGGCTGATGATATTCTAAAGCTTACCTGATGATCTTAGAGATTCTACCTCTACTGCTACTAGGTAAAAGGATTGGGAAAAAAAATAGCATATACTAGGTGGGAAAAATGCTAGTGACTTATTAGCCTACATTTATTTCTTGTGCATGTTTATATTGTTTCCACTTTTGATCTTGGTCAATATAGCGATGAATAGAATTTCAAAGCAATATTTTTTCAAAATATTTTGATACCACATAGATACACAAATTCCACTCAGGGGACGAACAGATTTAAACACATATGTAGAAAAATATTGGTAAATAAAAGGATTTTCCTTATCATTATTTATGATTTTCATGAGATGAATATGGCGCCACAAACTCTCCTTTGATATTTACCTCAACAACTTTAAATTAATTACTGTAATAACAATTCATGGCCAGGTAAAAAATAGTATTATAAATGTTCATATCTTTTTAATGTGGACTACATAAACTTAATCATTATTAGAGGATCAAGGAAATCGCCTTGTAAGAATTTTTTCTTTTTTACTGAAGCCAAAACAAAATTAGAGAATAAATAACTTCAAAATATTTTCTTATGTTGTTGCACACGACAAAACTATTTCAAAAGTTCTACAAACAAACTAATTACAACATGTCTCTACAGAATTGAAGGCATTGATATTGAGAAAAAAAATTGTTCACCTAACTAGTTAAGCTAGGATCATTTGACGCACTTTTCATATTATTTTTTCTGTTGATATTCATATGACACCAAGAAATGGTATAAGATATCCACCTCAACAACTTTCCTTACTATAATAGTAAATCATAGAAAGTGGAAAATAAACTTTATTATAAATTTTCATATGTTTTTTTGTGTGGACTACATAAATTGATTGTTCACTAGATGACCAACCAAATCCACTTGTAATATTTTTATTTTCTCTTTCTTAAATAAAAACAAAATCAGGGAATCAATAGCTTTGAAAAACTTGCTCCAGCTACTAAACAAGATAGAAATATTTCAAAAATTCTACAAACAAACCAAGCAGAACATGTGTCTAGAGAATATAAGGCACTCTACTCAAGAAATCAATTCTTCACCTAACTGCTTGAGCTAAGATCATTTGACCGAATTTTAATATTTTTTTTTCAACCAAAAATTATGGGACCACCCAATAGAGCTCATTTATACAACTTTCCTTCACAATTTTCACATAGTAGAGCATGTATCCGAAACTTTGAAACCACCATAGTCAGAAACACAATATGAGTCTCTCTCGCTTGAAGGATACTCCTTCCACACCCAATTTCCATATTCTTACAAAGCTTTTGATACATACTTCCCTTATAAAAAATAGATATTAACATTTAGTAACGAAATGATGGTATCACATTTGGTCACAATTTTTTGGTTCGTATTACTACCTAAGTGAACTTAAAGTTAAGATGAATTTATGTTAATTTTATTATATGACATCGTAACATAATGAAAAAAAAATTGAGAAAATTAATTTTAAGCTAATAACATAACAAAAGAATAATTTTAGAGATACAATTACGTGTTTGAGGATTTACAACTTAAGTGTGTGTTTAGTAACACTAATGATGTAGTAATATCCCATCCTCCAATAATAAGTTTGGAGAATTAGTTTTATATGTAGCCCATTATCATATATGTGTGTGTGGGGTAGTAGTAGTAGTAACTTTTAATGTTGATATATAAGTTTTACATTTTTAATAAAAATATATTATCACGTGATGAAAATATCTTAAATGGGAATGTGAGTTAATGCTCTTAGGAAAAGTAAGGTTCCCAAAAGTCGAGTATGAATCAATGATACAACTATAATTTTTTTTAAGAAATTAGCTAATACAAGAAAAAAATATATTTTAATTTGAGAGCTATCTAGAAGAACATTTATTTGATAAAAATATTTAGAATTGTGTCAAATTCATTTTTATAGCCTATCAATCTTTTCATTTAATCTAATTCATCATCCAAATCTTTTTAATAGCGTCTCAATTTTTTTTATAACCTAGAACAAGGAAATATGAGGAATAGACATAGTGCACACAAAAAAATTCATAGATTGTTCATTTGCAAGCCAAATTACAGGCTAGATAAATATTGCTCATGGAATCCAACAAATTCAAAATAAGGAGAATGTTGTTCAAAAAATATCTCAACAAAACTCCAAAAACCAACAACTCTATCATACCTATTTACTAATGTAAGCATCATTCCAAATTTGCAATTTAATGATTACATCTATATCATTACAAAGATTATAATAAAATTGATAATTTAAAATTAACATTTCAGATCTGTATGACTAGTCCTCCTCGAAATTTATACCCACTCTGAGGTCTCTTAGACAATGTCCTTTCCATGACCACAAATTTCTAGCTTCTCATTCAACTCAATTAAGACATAATCGCCTCTAGCAATATTTGATGAACTTCGTATAATTGACGCTTCTAAATCTCCCAAAGGACAATCTCGATATTGGACTGTATCTAGTAGTCAATTATCCAGTTGACCTTTCTACCCAAATGGATCTCATTACAATAACTGTAATTGATTCTCTTGAACTCTGAAGCGCAACAACAACCACCAATATATAACTAGTTCACACAATTAACTTAGTGATGTGTTTTAAGGACACCAAAGAATGTCGAGAACCAGTAATTTAATTATATTCATGTATTCATCAATTTATTTTGAACGTTTTAGGAAAAAGAAACAACCTAACAAACAAGACAAAGAAGATCCCATAACAACAAATATAATCACATTCCATAACTAAAGATAATGATAACGATATAGATATAGATATATATAATAAATTGTAAAAAGCACCTCCAAAAGCTTGAAAGCATATAAGAATAATATTAACAATGTAAATGTTAATGATTTTCATATTAGTTTTGAAAAGCGTTGATGTCGCATCAACCCCAACCCCTTTCTTTAGAGGACTTATTCTTGACATTTTAAATTTTCTAATGTATTAGGTTTGGACTTTTTTTTTTTAAATGTTGATTATTTAACCATTTTTTAAATTCTCTTATTCCTCTTCATGTTTTTCATCCTTAGATATTTAGTTTTTAAGGCTTTTCGAATTTTTGTTTTGTTTTCCTTTGCACTGTTTTTTTATAATGAAATTTTTTAGTTTTTTGCAAAGTTTAAAAAAAATAAAAATAAAAAATATTTTGAGATTATGATTTTTTTATATTTATATATCGTTAATTAATATTTAAACACACAACAAATAATTGTCACCAAAAGATAATAATTTACAAAACTCCACAGAAAATACACTTTTTCCATATAGATATAATTAAAAAAACATGTATTTTAGGACATTTTTGCTAAAACCCCACATTAAAAAAATTGAAAAAAATATGTTGAAGATTTGAATAAAAAAAGAGAGGAGAAATAACCAATTTTATGAATTTTGTATAAAACAATGATATTTGAAATAAAAAAATTCAAAAAAAGATATATTTTAAGTAAAAAAAATTAACATAGAATTAAAAAAAAAAATAAAAACCTTACATATAAAAAATTTAAAAATAAAAAATACAATTAAGTTATAAAAAATCCATTAAAAAGAAAAAATTAATATTGAAACAAATAAATTTTAAAAATAAAAAATTTGAAAAAAATAATTAAAAAAAAATTATAATAAAAAGAAACCATGTCCATGTCAATAAAATTAAATTATATATAAAAGAAAAAAAATCACTACAAATATATAAAAAATAAATCCTTTTTTGGGCTTCTTGGCGGGCTCAACTCGATTCCGAGAATCGAGTGAGGGATTCATCTGATGTTATGAATAAGATGGAGCCCTGGCTAGTGGCTGAAGGCGCCACAACCAGGGGCTAGCGGAGCAGCGATGGAGCCCTACCTAGGGGCTCAGCAAGGCACGGCCTTGTGTACGCAAAGCTACGTGCACCTTTGCTAGTCGAAGGTTATGGGCTCGTTCCCAGGCTTAATCCAATTCCGAGAATCAGATTGAGCCCGCCGAAGGGCCCGAAGAGGAATTCTTATTTTTATTTTTTTATAATAATCATAATCCATTTTATAACATTTTTTGTTTGATGGTTTTTTTCCTTAAATTTTTAATAAAAATATATAGACTTGTAGTTGACATAAATTGGTTAAAAGAATTTCCACCACCCTATTGCCTCTAATGTCACTAAATCTCAAATCCAACTACATTAGGTTTCATTGCCAATATTTAATTACATTTTTAAAAGCACTTCTTGAAATTTATTTCCTAGTGAAGTAAAATGGACAACAATCCTACTCTAATAATAGATAGAAAAAATTTATGGAAGACACAAAAGAAAAAAAAGCATCGAAATGATTACAACAATTAGACAACTCCTCATAATGAGAATATAGGTGGAGATACAAGCGAACCATAATAAGTGATTCATATGAGAAAATATTTTGAATGGAAAAGGAAAAGGATCAATAAACCAAATTGAATAGTGGCAGTGAAAATTATTGACCTCTTAAAATAAGTAGAAAATGAAAATGGACAGAATATGAACCAAATTCGATATCATATGCATTAATTAGATGATTATGCTTCTCTTGAACATCATTGCTACTACTATTTGTGAAAATGGTGCCAACCTCATTAAATGTAGGTTTTGTACCATTTTTAAGGTGATAGTCTTTCCTTACTTATAGGAGTTGTCCTTACTTCTCAATAAAGATCAAACTCTAAATATGGAGGAATTCCATCCTCATCTAAAATAATTTCATTGTTATCGTCAATTATTTCTAACACTCAAGTTCAAGTTACTGAGAAAATTTTGCATACCACCACATAGAAAAAGAACAAGGGGGAGAGTCAATTGCTTTAGAATAAAACTTTAAATGTCCTATCATAAGGTTTCTTATCCCAATGACGATCAACATTCGCTAATATAGCAAAACTCCTTCCTTATCTTGAGTTTTAGCATTTACATCAGAGCTCTTAGCATCAACTATAATAGTCTCAGAAGTCAACAACTTCACAAAGACCTACATATTACTTGGGATATGAAGGACAAGAATAAGGGTACATTCTTCCAAATATTATAATCAACTATGCTTCTATCATCTTCAAGATCACGCCTAGTGAAGATCAATCTTTGATGATTTGGAGCAATTCCTTGTCTTAAATTTTAGCATTCGCATTATTGACAATCTCTGAGCTATCAACTTCATAAGTAATTTTCATGTCGGTTAGAATTTTGATATTTGCATTCCACCTTCATAATTAATTTTCATCCTGGGTAGAGTTTTGAGATCTTCATGATTTTTTTTAGTCATGGTAATGTGAAATATATCATGAGGTAAGTGTTCTGATGTTCATCTTAGTTTACTAGCCATTTTGTTTATATTTCTACACCAATTCCTACCAAGATCAAAGACCTTGCCTTTCACTGTAAAGATTAGGGCACACATATTTTCACTTACCTCTTTTAAAACTTCTTAAAAACCGTTTTTGCAAATTTGTCAAGATGCTACACTACATACATATTCCTTTGCAATTTAGAGAGAAAAATGATATTAATATCCAATAAATTTATATAGCTATTAGATAAAATTAAAAATAAATAAAATAATATGATATCTTAGAAAAACTCTCAAATGCTTTGAATACCCTGTTTTAAACATCCTCAAAAATAAATAAAATATTAAAAGGAAAATTAAATCCAAACCAAATTTTAAATGTTAAATCCATAATAATGTGACTAACGAAATGGAATAAATAAAAAATGGTAAAAGCATGAAATGAAGCCTTATTGGAAATATTTGTGTTGAAAATATGTTTGTTTGAAAGGGAAAATAGCAAGCATTAATGGAAATAACCACCAAAAAGTAGAAACAAACAGAAGCATCCGTCGAACGTAGACCAAAAAAAGATATGCCGAAAATTTCAAAGAGGCGTGGATTCAACTGAAATTTGAAAAAGCATGGACTCTCAACTGAAGATAGAGCATGGAATCCTAGAGGAAGTAGCGGTGGTAAAAATCTTGTAGCCATTGAAGGGAAGTGTGAAATCCCTATATTAAGTCTTATCATTTTTCCAACATCTTCCTTTTCCTTTGTCCATATCGATTGCGGTTATTCTTGTGTGTTTGGCTATATGTGTGGTTAGAGTTGGGTCTATCTGTGTTGAGTCTGTGTTTGATCCAGTCATGGTTGTGTGGGATAGAGGAGGAGGCTGAAAAGAGAAGGGAAGAGGAGGAAAGATGAGTTGTTTACCGATCAGATTCTATTTAAATTTAGTGTTTCTGTTCATCTCTGCCTTGCTGTAAGAATTGATTCCATTTCATAACTTTGTATTTTTTTTTGGTGCAGTGTAAATTATTGGAGTGAATGAAGAGTTGGCGTTGCATGAAAATGAATGAAATATGGAAGGAATGAGGTGGTTGACAGTGTTGTTGTTCAAGGCATTCCAATTACCTTGTTGAACGTGAAATCAAATCCCAATTCTAGGTATATAGAGATGGCCATGTATCTCTCCTTTTGATTAGTTGAAACATCGTGCTTTACCCAATTTTATTGAATTCAAGGCTCTCCTTCCTCCTCAATAATTTGTATTAAATTTAATTTTTTCTTTATTTTTCAATCATCCTCAATAATTTTTATTACAGATAATTTTTCCGTCATTCCTTCAAGAAGATATCCCCTATGAATTCAAGCATCACTGGATTTTTAATGACTTCTGATAGTTTTGTATTTGGATTTAATCTATTGTGTATTAGTTTATTTTGTGGTTTTCTAGTATAACCTCTTCTTTATTAGTTTAACCCATTAGTTTTTCTAACATGACTTGCGGTGTATTGTGTTCTTTCTTTGTTTAATCTGTAGGTTTTTCCCTTTTGGGTGTAAAAATATACATTTTCGAAAGTGGATTTCTATTTGTTTTCATTATTTAAATATGTGATAGAAAGATTTATTATTTTTATATAAAATACAAATTGATAATCTTCAAAACAAATTGATAATTTTCATTATATCTTATTAAAACTTTACATTGTTCTCTAATATTTATGTGGAATTGCATGCAAATTTATTTACGGGAGGGATTTCACCTCCTAGTTTTGCTGAAGGGTTTTTTTTAGAGTAAATATTGATGTAGTTATATATTATTCTTTCCTTCTCTCAAATACTGTAAGAGAATTATGCACACAATTATTAATAAAAAAAAAATTATTGAAAGGGTTAAACTCCTTCTTAGTTCTCAAGAAGGATGGGGCACCATTTTTCTTTCAGTAGTGTAGTTATCTTTATTTGTGTTGATTACTTTTCTTTAAACTCATAACCGTCAAAACATATTTTTTTAAAGATATATTTACTTTACAACATTTATATTTGAGGCATGTCATATTACACTTCAATGATCATCCATTCATATTATAACACTTATCCCATTCACATCTAACTCATAACACACTTACATTAAAAAAAAATCTATATTTTTTTTTACAAAAATATAAATTATACAATCTTTCACCATGCATTGAAAAACACTAAATATAGTTATACTTAACAGACCATCCATATTGGTTTTTCTTTTTTTTTTTGTTTTCATTTTTAGTGATTTTTAAAGCTTTTTATATTGTATTATTTATATTTTATATAATTAGATAAGGGTATACATATATAATTTAATGTATTTATGTATTTATTTTCATATATTGAATTGATACTGTACCATGTTACTTTGAATTTGTGTGTGTTTAGTTGAATTGTGTGTTTTCTTTTTTGAAATTTCATATCTATATGTGGGTGGTCCTAATAATGATTATTTTCTTTTGTATTTTGACACCAAATTTTATATACTGTGTTTGCTTATTTGGTCTAGTATTTTGTATGTTTATTTATTTAAAATCTCATATATATGTGAATGCTTGTATGAATGTTTATTTATGAATATTTTTATCTAATTTGGAATTGTAATCATGCATTTGTTGTAATGAATTATGAATTTGAATGGGTAAACATAATGTAGATTTTAATTTGTATATTATGTGTGTGTGTGTTTTTTTAAAGCTACATAAGAATATTTCAGCATTTTCTTTTATTGACTTGAAATTTTATCATTTGCAATTAGTTATTTGAAATTGCATGTTTTGTGTTTAGTCCAATTTGTATATTGTGTGTTTGTTTGAACTTGTACTGTATGTTTTACTTTTTATAGTGTGTGATTTCTTATTTAATGTTGCATTTTCATATTTGGGTGTTTGTTTTTATATTAACTTGAAATTGTATTATGTGTGTTTCCTTAGTTTTCTAACACCCCTCCCTTGTGTACTAAATTATTGCAAACCTAAGCCGAGTTACAACTAGGAGAGATATCCTATCTTGTGTGCTAAATTATTGTAAACCTAAGCTGAGTTAAAGCTAGGTTTGATATCCTCCCTTGTTTTTTAAATGATTATAAACCTAAGTTGAGGGAAGATAGGTGTGATACCCTCCTTTGTGGGTTAAACTATTCTAAACCTAAGATGAGGAAAGCTAGGTGATATGTACTATGAAAAGAAAATGTGTTATTAATAAATTAACAAAATAAATCACTTAGAGGGTGGAGCACCAAGAGAGAGGAGATTCTTTCCAAATCCCATGAGGAATGGGAATAGAGATGAATCTTTCATGATAAGCTTCTGTATGACATTCTAGATAAATTTGGATGGATTGGATATCCATCGGATGGATGGGAGATAAGGACCCATCAGACATAAAAGCTTCATGGGAAACAAAGGCAAGATTTTATGAGGAAAAGCCTCCTGGGATATAAATATGAGCTTTTGCGAAAAAGACGTAGGAAAATGGAAAAATCCATAAAAGCAGGACGTCGACAGTGGTAACTAAATCATGAAAGAGGGTATTAAATACCCAGTGATTGATCAATTGAGGGCAGTTGATGCTTGGCAAGATCTTCGGCTCGAAGGGAGTAAAAGGTGATTCATTGTTGGGTGATGGTGCTCCTCCCTTCAAGAGAGGTTTTAGTTGGTCTCAGATGCATGGGATGTTTGTATGATGATTCTTACTCTCTCTCTCTCTCTCCCTCTCTCTCTCTCTCTCTGTTATAGTTCCAAGTTTTTTGTGAGAAGATTCTATTAAGTCTCTGTTATCATTCTAATTTTTCTATGAGATGATTGCTTAAGTTTCCTCACCATGAGAATGTTTGAATGAATTACATCGGTTTGTGTACTAACAAAATTATTAGGATGCTAAATCCTACAATTAAGATATATGAATTACATAATTTTCTCTTTTATAGAAAATGAATGATTCAATAATGCATGTAACTGTCGTGTGCTCTCATATGCATTTCGAAGTTATTAAGATTATCTTTAAAGTGGTAGCAAAGAGTAGCATGCTTTAGTGTTTTGCAAGTTTTCATGCATGTGGAATAATTATGGAGGAATGTCTCCCATAGTATTATCAAAGGTTCACCATGGTCTATGTCATGCATAATGAAATTAGATGCTCTTGCATGTAGTATAAGGAATTAATGGAACATCCTTTTAGTTATGCAT
>APFE030428890.1:0-26042 GCA_000404065.3 Pinus taeda
AAGATGGATGGTTTAAATAAAGATGTGGATGATAAGATGGATGGTTTAAAAAAAGGCATGGAAGCTAAGATGGATGGTTTAAGCAAAGGCGTAGAAGCTAAGGTGAATGATGTGGAAGCTAAGATGGATAGTTTAAATAAAGGTGTGGAAGGTAAGATGGATGGTTTAGAAGAAAAACTTAAAGGAAACATGGAATATTTGATGACCAATTTGACAAAGTTTCTACAAGAAATGCTTACTAATGGCGAAAGGGTAGTAAAGGAAACACAATATGAGAACAAAATAAATGTTAATCATGATTTCATGAACTCTAACATTGGATTAAAGACCCACAATGTTCCAAAGATTGATATAAGGAAGTTTGATGGCAAGGATCCCATAACATGGATAATATAGATGGAGCAATATTTTGATCTCCATAATGTGCAAATAACAGAAAAGGTACGCTCGCATTGCAACTTTATATTTGGATCAAAATCAGTTTGTATGGTATCAATGGCTTTACTCTATAATTTTTTTTTCACTTGGGTAATCCTTACGGATGAAATGATAGAAGATAATGAGGATTCAAATAGAAACACTTTTTTTAGCCAATTGATATATCTGAAACAAAAGGGTTCAATGATGGAGCACATTGATGATTTCCAAAAATTGAATATAAGGGTAAAAGATATTCCAAAGCAGTATAGGATTGGTGTATTCATAGGGACTTTAAAGGATAACATCCAACATGAAGTTTGCCTTTGGGAACTTGATTCATTGGAGAAGGCATTTAGGTTGGAAAGAAAAATGGGAAGTAAAAATATGGAAACAAGGAAGTCTACCACTCACAATTATAAAGATAGAAGTATTGTTTCCGCTAGCCTTCCACAACATACAAGATTGACACCACAACAATTGGAAGAAAAAAGAGAAAAAGGGATTAGATATAGTTGTAATAGAAAATACACTAAAGGTCGTAAGTGTGTTGAGAATAAATTATTTTACATAGATTGTGAAGAGGAGGAAGAAAAATAATAAGAAAGGTCAAGAGAAAAGGATATACACCAAAAAAAACCCTAGGGAAAGAAGAAATGATCTGACCATATCTTGTAATGCATTGGCTGTAATTACCACTCCTCAAACTATCAAAATACAAGGGCATATCAAGAAGAAAAATATAATCATGTTCATTGATTTGGGAAATACCCATAATTTTAGTTGATTGTAAGATAGCCAAGGAATTGAATTTCTTCCTATCTCTAGCACCAGAGTGTCAAGTGATGGTTGCAAGTGGAGAAACCAAAAATTGCTTTGGAAAGTGCCATAATATCAAGCTATCCATGGGATAATATGTATTGAATAGCCCAATTCTTTCCATTCCGATGGGTGGTGTTGATTTTGTACTAGGAGTCCAATGGATATAATCCTTGGGTACAATAGCTTTTAATTTGCAAGAACTTTTCATGAAGTTTTCTTCAGAATGAACAGACATTGATTTAAGGGGTATTGTAGGGAAACCAAGAAATATAATCAGCTCTAATGTAATGACAATGCTTCTAAACAAAGAACAAGGTGTAATTGTGCAATTATGTTTGCTAGAGGTTCCCCCATTGAAATCATCTATTTCTTTAGATCTCCAAAAAGTGTTGGACAATCATTCCAAGGTATTTGAGACTCCCAATGGCCTCCCATCTATTCATGATCATGATCATGCTATTCATTTGATTCCAGGATTTGTTTCTCTAAACATCAAGCCTTACAAATATCCCTATGCCCAAAAGAGTGAAATTGAACGTATGGTTACAAAAATGCTAGAGGGTAGTATAATTCAACCTAGTCAAAGTTCTTTCTCTGTTCCAGTAGTATTGGTTCACAAGAAGGATGGATCATGGCACATGTGTTTGGATTATAGGGAGCTTAAAAAGCTCACTATTCAAGATAAATTTCCTATTCCTATCATTGATGAATTATTAGATCAATTTCATGGATCAATTTACTTCACCAAGTTGGATCTTCATTCAAGATATCATCAAATCAGAATGAAGACTGAAGACTTCCTAAAAATAGAATTTACAACTCATGAGGGTAATTATGAATTTTTGGTCATGCCTTTTTGCCTTACCAATGCACCTTCTACATTTCTTTGATGAATTCCATTTTCAAACCCTTCCTTAGAAAATTGTGCTAGTATTTTTTGATGATATACTAATCTACAACAAGTCTTGCAAGGATCATGTTCAACATGTTGATAGAGTGCTCAAACTATTGGAGGAGAAAAAATTATATGTAAAAATCTTGAAATGTTTCTTTAGAGTACAAGAGGTGGAATATCAAGGTCATATTGTATCTCATGAAGGTGTTAATGTAAACCCTTGAAAAATTAAAACCATTAAGGAATGGAAAATCGCCACAAACATAAAGAATTTGTGAGGATTTCTCAGGTTGACATGGTATTATTGCAAGTGTGTTAAGAATGATGGGAGAATAGTAGCACCTCTAAAAGCATTATTAAAGAAAAATGAATTTTCGTGGACTCCAGAAGCGACGAAGGCCTTTGAACATCTTAAAGAGGCAATGTGCCAAGCACCAGTCTTAGCTGAGCTAGACTTCAAAAAAACATTTATTGTGGAATGTGATGCCTTGGGAGATGGAATTGGTGATGTTTTGATTCAATAAGAAATACCCATTGCTTTCGAAAGTCATCAATCAAAGGAAAGTATTTACACAAAGCTATTTATGAAAAGGAAATGTCTGCAATACGACATGCACTTAAGAAATGGCGACCCTACCTAATGAGAAGACACTTCAAGATAAAAACAGATCATGATAGTCTTAAATACTTTTTAGAACAAAGATTATCTTCAAAAGAGCATCGAAAATGGGTCACAAAGATGTTGGGTTATGAATTTGAAATCATCTAGAAAAATGGAAGCAAAATGTTGTGGCAGATGCAGATGTGGAATCATTTCTTTGTGCCATTTCTATTATCCAACCGGATTGGATAAACAAAGCAAGGGATGAATGCAAGAAAGATGAAGAAGCATGGAAACTCATTCGTAAGTTACAACAAGATTCCAGTACATCTAATACATTTAGCTGGAAAAATGATTCGTTATGGTACAAAGATCACTTACACCTATGTAAGAATTCCCAACTGAAACAAAATATTCTTATGGAATTGCACACCTGTCCCTTAGGAGGGCACTTAGGATCTCTAAAAACTTACCACAGGGTTAAGAAGGAATTTTTTGGGATGTTCTTAAATCAGATATTCAAATGTTTATGGCAACATGTTGTTGAAAATAGAAACAAGAAATGCTAAATATGGAAGTGCTAAATCTAGTGCTGCTATAAATAGCATTTCGGGATACCTTCCTATTTTAGTTAGTCCTTGAATTAAAATAGACAAGTAAAAATTCAAATTTGATCTTTGGAGTTATTTGTAAAATAGTTAATTAATTCACCTGAGTTAATTAGTTGTAGAAAATCGAACATGAAGTCTATGTGGGGACATGTAACAGTTTCTCCATTAATTGAGGAATTTATCCACCAGTTAAAGAAATAAGGATGAGTTGTAATATTCAATTGCAATTAGTTGGCTCAGTTAACTGAGTCAAGTCCAATTAGATTAATTCAAACAATTTGTTGAATTAATTGTGAGTTCAGTTAGTTAATGCATGCATGCATGTAATTGCTGCACTTCAAATAAATGAATATTCTCTCATAAATTACTCATGCATGTGAGTTCAGAAAGAGACCTAGTTGAGATCATATGGAGGGGTAGTGTACTATCAGTTGCTAGAATATTCCATTGTGAATATCTCTTGCATGCAGAAGGAATTCTTTCCTTCAGGATTGCATAGTTACTTCTTTAGTTTTTGTGAGCGTGATGAGGCCAATTCACACATGTGGCATCACTAGACCCAAGAAAAACTGAGCAATGAAACATGAGGCTTGGAGGGCTGAGGGAAGGCATATCGCTTGTCTACTCAATCTGTAAGCTGTATTGTTTGATTGCAGAGAGAGTAGGATAGCTTGAGAGCTAATTCTTTTTTGTAACTTGAACATATTTCCACTTGTATGATAATACATAGATTAGGGTTGGGTTAATTCTTTTGCATTATGTGTGATTGATTTCTCATTCTCAGTTATATGTGTTCTCATTGATCTTGCTCATATTTGATTAAGCTTCTGCAAAGTTTGTTGTAGAAGTAGATATTGTATTTTGCTTTAGTCTATTACATAATTTGTTGATCTATAGTGGGAATTTCTACATGGTATCAGAGCCAGGTAATCAAAGCAAAGAATAGTATACAAGAAGCGAGAAGTTCAAAGTTTGCGGTTCCTGAATATAGAAATCGAGTTCTTATCACATCTCAATTTCAACAATGGTATTTAATGGCTTAAGACTCAAATATGCTCTTGATGGTAGTTTGAATTATATAGCTTGGAAGGATCGCATGGAAGCAATATTATAGGATAATAGTCTAAAGGAATTCATTGATCAAGAAGTCCCCAAGCCGACTGATGCTACTGAAGTGGCAGAATGGAAGAAATGTGTGGCTAGATCAAGGAGAGTCCTCCTGGAGGGAGTTAAAGACCACATTTCCTCGAGCCTCCATGGTAAGGAGACACCAGTTTTGATGTGGAAAACATTGAAAGATCTATATCAGAATAGTAGTGATCAGAGGAAGTTGGTGCTAAAAGACAAGCTTCGGAAAATCCAGTGTGAAAAGGGCGACACGATCTCAACATATCTGAACAAGCTCACCACCTGTAGTGATGAGCTCAGAACTGTAGGGATCACGACCGTTGATGATGACATGGTGAGTCTTGCACTCCTCGGTCTTCCTAAGAGCTAGCATAGCTACCAAGACTTGGCTAATGGAAGAGAAAAATTGCGAGATTGGGAAAAACTTTGGTTGGATCTGATGTAGGAGGAAATAAGAAGAAGCAACATAGATGGATCCTCATTGAAGCAAGATGATGAGGAAAATCTAGCCTTAGCGAGTAAGGCAAGGAAAGGGAAAGGGAAGGCATCCCATCCCAAATCCAGTTGTTCCCATGGTGGGAAGAAGTTTGAAAAATCGAAAGTGAGATGCTTTCATTGTCATGAAGTGGGCCATTATGCTATGAATTGTCCATAGAAGGGATCCTTGAAGGGATCTGATGGTGAGGCACTAGCCTCACAGTTTGAGCTAGATTTCTCTCTTATCACATGCATGGTTTCATCCATGGTGGTATGTGTGTGGTACCTGGATAATGGAGCTTCATTCCACATGTCAGGTGACAAGAATCTTTTCAGTACCTTGGAGAGAAGGATCTCCAGAAGCGGAACAAGATGGGCAATGATGGAAAGTACCATGTTTTAGGTGAAGGTATGGCTGTGTTTCAGAGGGAGGATGGCTCTCCTCTCACCCTGACTAATGTAAAGTATGTACCAGGTCTGAAGAAGAATCTTGTGTTTGTCGCTATGCTAGAAGATAAAGGCTATGATGTAGTCTTTAGTAAAGGAAAGGTATTCTTGAGGCATAATAGTACTGGACAGACCAAGTGCATTGGGATTTGAGTAAAGAATATCTACAAGTTGGAGGTATATGATTGTGTTGCATTGAGTCCCAAAGCTGAGATGGTGCAGAGCCAAGATCTTGGTGAGCAATGGCATAGAAGACTGGGCCACTTGCACCATGGAGCCCTGAAGATCATGCAACATATTTCTACCAGACTTCCCAAGGGAAAACGGGAGTAGAAGAATACATGAAAAGGTTGTACCTTGGGTAAGTATGCAAAATATTCCTTTCTGGATTGTGATAGTAGAGCTAGAGCAATCCTGGAGCGAGTCAACTCAAATGTTTGTGGACCATTCTCTACAGCCTCCACCACTAAACAATGGTACTATGTTATTTTTATTGATGATTTTTCTCGTAGGTGTTGGATCTACTTTATGCAAAAGAAGAATCAGACCTTCTTGAGGTTTTATGAGTTTAAAGCCTTGGCAGAGAAGAATCTGGAAAGAAATTAAAAGCCGTGTGTAGCAACAATGGTGGAGAGTATGTCTCCCAATAGTTTAAAGACTTCTATGTTGCAGAAGGAATTAAACAGGAATTGACGACACCTTATAACCCACAGTAGAATGGGGTGGCCAAAAGGAAGAACAGATCAATTGTGGGAGCAGCTCGAGCGATGTTGCATGACCAAAGCCTGCCACTGCATTTGTGGGTTGATGCATGCAATACATCAGTATACTTGTAGAATAGAAGCCCGCACCATATACTAGGAATGAAGAAACCTATGGAGGCCATTTCTGGGAAGCGACAAGATGTGAGTCACTTCTAAATCTTTGGATCATCAATTTACTATCATGCGACCAAAGATGCCCAGAAGAAGCTAGATCCCATAGCTAAGTTGGGAAGACTTGTGGGGTACACAAATACACCCCAAAAATATTATGTGTACCTTCCTACCACTCAGAGGACAGTGGTATGTAGGGATTTGAAGTTCAACGAGCAGAAAGCCATGTGATTAGCACTTGATAGGGAGCTGAAGTTGCATGCGGAGGAGGAACTTTTAGTTCCTAAGGAGGAAGAGCCTCAGATTGATGCAGAGCAACCACATGTAGAGGATCCACGAGTGGAGACATCCACTCATTTTGAGACTTCTAGAGATGGGTGGAAACGCTCAAGGGAAGCAAACAAGTTGATGTTGGATGCACAAGAGAAAGTGGGACAACCATCCTCTCAGCGTGGATGGAGGAGGTCACCCGAGCGGTACATTGGGTACATGGCCCTAGTTGGTGAGTGTGTAGATACCAAACCTTCTTCATTCAAGGAGGCAATGCAACAACCAGTCTGGGTTGATGCAATGGTAGAGGAGTATGACTCTATCATTCAGAACAGTGTGTGGAATGTTGTCCCAAGACCTTAGGGCAAGCCAGTGGTGAGTTCCATATAGCTTTACAAGGTAAAGAAGCAAGTTGATGGCATTTTTGAGAAACATAAGGCAAGGTTTGCTACCCGTGGTTTCTCACAGGTCGAGGAGAATGACTACAGTGAGACCTTTTCTCCCGTAGAAAGGTACTCATCTATCAGATCGATGTTGGCACTATCAGCTTAGATGGGTTGGAAGATCCATCGGATGGACGTGAAAACAACATTCCTCAATGGGAAGATTGAGGAGGAGGTTTACATTGAGCAGCCAAAGGGTTTCGAGACGTTCAATCATGACTTGCATGTGTTCTAACTCAAGAGGGCTTTGTATGGGCTGAAGCAAGAACCCCATGCTAGGTACACTAGGATCGATAGCTATTTCACCGGGTTGGACTCCACCAAGAGTGAAGCACATGCAAACCTTTAGCACATCATGGTAGAAGGTAAACCATTGGTCCTGTTCTTTATGTCGATGATCTGATTTTGACAAGTGATGATCAGCTAATACAGTCTTGCAAGGAGAACCTTGCAAGAGAATTCGAAATGAAAGACATGGGCCTTATGCACTACTTTCCAGGCATGGAGGTGTGGTAGAAATATGGTGAAGTATTCTTGTCTCAAGTAAAGTATGCCAATGAGATACTCAGGTGCTTTCACATGGAGAAGTGCAAGCCCATGCAGACTCGTCTAGCTGGGAACTGGAGGAAGGAGGATGCTACTTCAGGTGAGGTAGTAGCTACTACTGTTTATTGGTAGCAGGTGGGTTCACTTATGTATCTAGTGAACACATGACCAGACATATGCTTTGTGGTGAACTAGTTGAGTCAAACTATGGTTCAGCCTACCAAGCTATTTTGGAAGGCAGTGAAGCATGTCCTGAGATATCTCAGAGACACATCTCAGTTTGGATTGTGATATAGACGGACATAAGGAGTGAAGTTTTAGGGCTTCACAAATGCGGATTGGCCAAGAATTCCATCAGACCTAAAGAGCAGTTTTGGAGGAATCTTCAACCTTGGTTCAGCTGCAGTTTACCGATGCAATAGGAAACATACGTCAATCGCACTTAGCTCAGCAGAGGCTGAATACAGGACTACTAGTCAGGCTGCATTTGAGGCCATTTGGATGTGGAAGATTCTAGTGGGATTGTTTGGTTAGAGGATGGATCCAACCGTGATCTACTGTGAAATCCAAAGTTGTATCAAACTCTCTAAGAATCTAGTTTTTCATGATAGGTCCAAGGACATTGATATCTGGTACCACCATCTTCAAGACTGTGTGGTCAAGAGGATCATGTTTTTGCTATATGTTTCGACCGAGGAACAGGATGCAGATATTTTGACTAAGGCATTGGAAAAATTCAAGTTCGAGTTCCACGGAGACATGATTGGGGTTACTAATAATCCCTTTCTTGTTGAGAGGGAGTGTTGAAAATAGCAACAAGAAATGCTAAATATAGAAGAGCTGAATTTAGTACTGCTATAAATAAAATTTCAGGATACCTTCCTATTTTAGTTAGTCCCTAAACTAAAATAGAGAAGTAAAAATTCGAATTTGATATTAGTAGCTGTTTGTAAAATAATTAATTAATTCACCATGAGTTAATTAGTTGCAGAAAATCAAACATGAAGTCTATGTGGGGACATGCAATAGTTTCTCCATTAATTAAGGAATTTATCCATCAGTTAAAGAGATAAGGATGAGTTGTAATATTGAGTTGTAATTAGTTGGCTTAGTTAACTGAGTCAAGTCTAGTTAGATTAATTCAAATAGTTTGTTGAATTAATTGTGAGTTTAGTTAGTTAATGCATGCATGCATGTAACTGCTGCACTTCAGATAAATCAACATTCTCTCATAAATAAATCATGCATGTCAGTTCAGACAGAGTCCCAGTTGAAATCAGATGGAGGGGTTGTGTACTATCAGTTGCTAGAATATTCCATTGTGAATATCTCTTGTATGCAGAAGGAATTTGTTCCTTGAGGATTGCGTAGTTCTTCAGTTTTGTGAGTGCGATGAGGCCAATTCACACATGTGGCACCACTGGACCCAAAGAAAAAATGTGCAAGGAAATAAGAGGTTTGGGGGCTCAGGAAATGCATATCTCTTTTCTACTCATTTTGTGAGAGTGCATGATAGCTTGAGAGCTGATTCTTTTTTGTAACTTGAACATATTTGCACTTGTATGATAATACAAAGATTGGGATTTTAGGTTGGGGCTTTCCCCAGGTTATTTTTTTTGTGTTATGTGTGGTTGATTTCTCATTCTTAGTTATATGTGTTCTCATTGATCTTGATCATATTCGATTAATCTTCTGCAAAGTTTGTTGTAGAAGTGGATTTTGTATTTTGCTTTTTTCTATTGCATAATTTGTTGATCTACAGTGGGAATTTATACACATGCTTGGTTTTCCAACAAAATAAAGTTGAAACAATTAATACCCCAAGTCTATTACAACCTTTATCTAGTCCAAGCCAATGGTGGGAGGGAGTTTCAATGCATTTTATCACTGGTTTACCCAATTCTGAAGGAAACAGTGTTATTATGGTGGTAGTTGGTAGACTTCCCAAGTATGGACACTTTTGTGCATTATGTGATCCATTTAAAGTGAGTACAGTTTCTACTGCATTTATGGAAACAATTCAAAAGCTACATGGAAACACAAATATTATTGTAAGCGATAGAGATCCCATTTTCATTGGAAATTTTTGGACATAATTATTTTCTTGTCTTGGTACTCAATTAGCTCATAGCTCATCTTATCATCCCCAATCTGACGAGAAAACTGAGATAGTAAACAAATGTTTGGAAGTATATCTTCGTTGATCTATAACTGATAAACAAACATAATGGGTCAAATGGATGCCTCTGTCCAAATGGTGGTATAACACTTTCTTCCATACTGCCACAAAAATGACACCATTTATGGCACTTTATGGATATCATCCACCATCCATCACATCATATTTAAGACAAAATTCTAAGGTTCAAGCAGTGGAAGATCACATCAAGCATGAACAACAAGTTCTCCAACTCTTAAAGGATAACCTCACTTTGACGGTGACTAGAATGAAACAACAGGTAGATTAGCATTGAAGTGAAAGAAGTTTTAATGCAGGTGATTGGGTATTCCTACGGATAGAACCATATAAACAAATTTTCCTCAAGCAAGATAAGAAGGATAATAAATTATCACCAAAGTATTATTGTTCGTACTAAGTGTTGCAAAAGATAGGAAATATGGCATACAAATTGGAGCTTCCTACAGATTCCCGAGTGCACCGAGTTGTCCATGTTTCATGATTAAAGAAGGTTATAAGTGACAGGTTCCTAGTTCGAACAATATTGCTATAATTTGATGAGGAAGGAAAAATCATATTGTAACCTGAAGCAGTCATAGAAACAAGAACTCTACATCTACTAAATTTATCTATTTCAGAGTATCTCATCAAGTGGAAGAACTTACCCAGTGAAGATTCCAAATGGGAGGATGATAATATATAGAAGCATCCAGAACTACTCAAGCGTTGAGGACAACACTTTTTTGAAGGAGCGAGACATGTTAGGTCCCTATAATACTAGTGATTCCCCCATTATTATTGTCATTGTAGCCCTTATTGTTATTGTTGTGCCCCATTATGCCCAAATTATTATTATTGTGCCCCATAGAAGCCCACTATTATTATTTTTGTGCCCCTATATTATTATTGTTATGTCAGCTTTGATTATATTCTGACCCCTTAGACTCCCATATATAAAAAGGAGGTTTTTTCATTTGTATCATCCAATAATTGTTCATTTGTGTAATGTAAAGGAGGTTTCCCACTCGAAGAGGTTGATTATTAAGTCATTGGTCTATCTTTTCTATCTTTTTGTGAGTTTCTTTCATAACAACGAGATTTCTTGTCTATTAGCACTAGTGAAGTATATATTACACACTGCTGTTCTTTTCATTCAAAAGCTTAGTGCTTTTGGTTATGTATGTCACCTGGAGATTTTATATATGTACTACACCAGTGTTGCTTTTTTCTTTAAGTGTACTGCAAAAAAACCTCTACTAGAACCCCGAGTCGCCCAATTTTTTTATTTTTTTTAGCTGTGATGAAGTTCCATTAAAACCTCCACTAAAACATCTTTTATAACAAACAAATGTTTCAGCAGACTATTTTTTGACAACTTTTTCTAATTTTATAACATTAAAAAACTTTGTTATAACCTCTCCTAGAAGGTAATTTCCTTGTAGTGCCCTATTCGGTCTAAAACGAGCTTTGTTGAGGATAACTACTACTGTATGATTAACTTATGGAAAAAACCTTGTTAGGATATTCTGACACATAGGAAATAGTTAAGTATAACTTGGTCTAGTGTAGAGTTAGGTAAAGTGTGTTTCTTTAATATGTACTTTTGTAACTTACAATCTGACGGTCATGATATGTAGTGCTCTGACGGTTCATTCTCTCCTCGGTATTACTGACACTTGATATGTGGCTTAACACCCGATTAGTCCATCATATCTATTTAAAGAGCACAGAGGGTCATTTGTAGGTTAACTGTTCATGAGAGAAGCTTATGTAAAATTTCATTCTTTTATTAATAAATTGCTTGAAATGGCCGCATTGGCTCAGGCCGTGGACTGTTTCCCTCTTTGAGGGTTTTAACCACGTCAAAGCACTGGTGTATTGATCTGTGATCTATTTGTGAACAGTGCCCTTTGGTGTTCTATCTGAGGAACTTACACTGGAAATTCCTACATGGTATCAGAGCTATTTGAGGGCTGCGTCTATTCGTGATCCAAATCTGAAGCCAGTAGAACTGCATCTGACTGCCTTTTCCTATATCTATTGTTTCTGACTACTTTTGGGCCGAGAGGGTTGTTCTACTATCTTAGGAGCATCTATTCCATTGAGGAACCCCTTTCGTTTCACGCGAAAAGGTTTCTGGTAGCCCTAGCTACGTCATTTTTAAGATCTGGAGGTATACAATGTTTATTTACAGTTTCTAGTTATTTTCTCTCTGTTTATTATTTCAATTTACTTAGCTCCTTTTTTTTATTACCGGACATATACCTTTCATTTCTGTGTATTCTCTTTGCCCCGCAACTCTGTGCAATCTAGGCAAATTAGAAACAGAGAGGAAGGATTTTTCTCATGCGTATGCTCTTTTCCGTTACGCCTTAGTGTGATCTTGGAAAATCAGAAGCATTGAGGAAAATATATAGTTTCCGAGTAAACCTAAATTCAATCCGTAAGGTTTGGTTCTTTTGTATGTCTGTGTTGGGTTTTATGTTTTTTTCTTTGAAGGGAGAATGAGCTTTCTCAAGCAAGCACGCAGTCCAAAGCTTCAATGACAAAAAAAAACCCTTCCTATTTTCGAAAAATTACTAAACCTTTAGTTTATTTCACTTCGTCCAAAGCTAATTTATGAGAGTAGAGGTCTTGAGTTCAAGTCTTCTTCTTTTTGAGCTAATTAGATTAAGTTTGGAAAGGGGGTGGATTTTTTTTTAACATCATCATTCATTTTTGCATATTCCCACACTTCGTCGGCATCTTCATTAACTTTTCTTCAAAAAGCCATAACTTCTTCATTCGGAAGCCGTTTTTAGAGTCGTGTTTTTGAACCAGCCTAATTTTTCGAGATCTTTCCATTCGAACACTTAGTTTCAGAATCTATAGCTTTAGTTTCTGTTAAAATGGAAAGTCCATGCCAAGTTATTCTTGACAGCACCAACTAATTCCAATGGTGGTCCTACATTGTGGATTTACTTAGAAGTAAAGGTCTCTACAGAATTGCCACACGCCAAGAAACCATACTGAAAGATGAAGATAAGGTAGCCAAATGGGAAAATAGGCAAGATCAAGCACGTGGTGTTGGAGAGGTAAATCCCCTCTACGGATAGAGGCGATCCCTACTAGCCCAAAGGGGGTCTAGCAACAATCAAACAATGCTACAGTGCAGGTTCCTAGTTGTAATTAACAAGTGGGTAAAAGAAACCTGCTTGGATTCCGACGCTACATTTGTCGAAGAGATGATCCTCTCACTCCTTCGCTCCAGCCGATCACAGTCCTCCACTATCCTCGCGGACGGACACCTGCACAAGCAAAGAGAGAACAAACACAAGCGTAAAATCTACTAAAAACAACTATGTATCAGTCAGGAAGGATACAATTTACATTAATCATTCATAGGACAAATGGGAATGGAACCATAAGAGTAGTCATCTATCTTTATTAATCAGAAAATAGAGTAAGGTACAATCGAAGTCCTGACGCTGAGTCCTTCTCTAGAGGGTCCAGCCAGCATGTCTTCCAAGCATTCACCTTTGAAGTAGATATCCCAAGTCAAAGAGGTCTCTCTCTCACATACAAGGCAACAAACTCATGACCTTCCTCAAGCTCAAAAGCAATCCTCACACAACACCAAATGCCTACAAAGAGCAGCACTAATGCACTAAGAATTCCTCAATCAAAGTCTATGTGTTCCAAACTATCTATCAAAAACTAGCTGCTCATGGCAATGGTGGAGGCTTATAAAGGAGAAGGAGTCCCCATGAATAGGTAAAGGATGAGCTTTCCCCCAAGAAAAGTGGGTGACCAGGCGAACAGACATGCCAGAGAAAGGATGGCGACTTCAACAATGCTAACAGCCAAGTCTGAAGTCATCTGGAAGGCTGGTTGTTAGAACAAACTCGCCTAAACAGGATCAACGCGGGTGCAAAACTGGGCTGGCGCACTGGCATCGCAGATCAATTATAGAAGAGGTCTAGTCAGTGCTCAATGATACAAGCGGAGGGTGCGCTATCCGTGAAATTGGACCAGCGCGGAAAACACGTGTGCTTCCGTGCTGGCAGCGCAGCAGTTACATTATCCTCCGCTAGTCAGCGCGGTTATTTAATAAACATATGCGATGATTCAATTAACTTAGCCAAAGAGGGTTTTTAGCAATTTTAGAGGGCATAAGTGAGGTGAATGTGGTTTTATGACATAGTAGGGATACTGACATGATGGCAGTGACATTTTACTGTGTAACATCATCATTCATTTTTGCATATTCCCACACTTCGTCGGCATCTTCATTAACTTTTCTTCAAAAAGCCATAACTTCTTCATTCAGAAGCCATTTTTAGAGTCGTGTTTTTGAACCAGCCTAATTTTTTGAGATCTTTCTATTCGAACACTTAGTTTCAGAATCTATAGCTTTAGTTTCTGTTAAAATGGAAAGTCCATGCCAAGTTATTCTTGACAGCACCAACTAATTCCAATGGTGGTCCTACATTGTGGATTTACTTAGAAGTAAAGGTCTCTACAGAATTGCCACACGCCAAGAAACCATACTGAAAGATGAAGATAAGGTAGCCAAATGGGAAAATAGGCAAGATCAAGCACGTGGTTTGATAGGGATGTCTATTTCTCCAGACCTTAGACTCCATATCATAGAACTTGATACTCCTAATTAAGCAATGAAACAACTCACTAAAGTTTTTGGAATTAAAAATGTAATTAGAGCCCATCAACTCGAAAATGAGTTGCTTACATTGGACCCCAATAATGTTTCTTCCATTGAATATTTTTTTTTAACATCATCATTCATTTTTGCATATTCCCACATTTTGTCGGCATCTTCATTAACTTTTCTTCAAAAAGCCATAACTTCTTCATTCGGAAGCCGTTTTTAGAGTCGTGTTTTTGAACCAGCCTAATTTTTCGAGATATTTCCATTCTTGCAGTGACTGGATTTTTTTTTAACATCATCATTCATTTTTGCATATTCCCACACTTCGTCGGCATCTTCATTAACTTTTCTTCAAAAAGCCATAACTTCTTCATTCGGAAGGCATTTTTAGAGTCGTGTTTTTGAACCAGCCTAATTTTTCGAGATCTTTCCATTCGAACACTTAGTTTCAGAATCTATAGCTTTAGTTTCTGTTAAAATGGAAAGTCCATGCCAAGTTATTCTTGACAACACCAACTAATTCCAATGGTGGTCCTACATTGTGGATTTACTTAGAAGTAAAGGTCTCTACAGAATTGCCACACGCCAAGAAACCGTATTGAAAGATGAAGATAAGGTAGCCAAATGGGGAAATAGGCAAGATCAAGCACGTGGTTTGATAGGGATGTCTATTTCTCCAAACCTTAGACTCCATATCATAGAACTTGATACTCCTAATTAAGCAATGAAACAACTCACTAAAGTTTTTGGAATTAAAAATGTAATTAGAGCCCATCAACTCGAAAATGAGTTGCTTACATTGGACCCCAATAATGTTTCTTCCATTGAATATTTTTTTTCCAAGTTCAAGAACCTTAAACTTCTCTTGGAAGGTGTTAAGGTTAAGTAAGAATATAGTAGCCTTATCTATTCCATTCTTACAAAGTTGGGACTAGCATACTCTGTGTTTGTTTCCACCTTCCATTCTACTAGAGAAGCCTTTATTTCTCAAGGAAAAGACTACAAGTCCCCCTCTTTTGATGCCTTTTTTGATTCTTTAATAGGAGAACAAGAAAATATCTTATATCTTGGTCTTCTTAATCTTGGAAACTCTTCTAAGAAAGCCTTATCTACCCAACAACAACCAAATTCAAAGAATCTGAAGAAGCAATATCCCAAAAAGAATGGTCCTAAACCAAACAAGGGTCCTAAGCAATTTCAGCCTCAAAATGGAAAAATATTTCAACAAAATGATAAGGCAAATAAAAACAAAGGGAGGAAGACTAATATACATTTCCACTTTTGTAATCGAGATGGCCACTTAGAATCCAAATGCTTTAAAAATATGGAAGCCTTGGAAGAAACATCGAAGAAGCATAACATCCATTTGGAGCACTCTTCAACTTCAACTTCATCTTTAGGAATAACACTTTCTGCATGTAGTTGTCAAGCATCTCAGTTTGGTTATGCACTAAATCCTTCAATCCTATCCCAAGTTGTTCTTAAGGGGGGATGTTAGGATATTTCGACACATAGGAAATAGTTAAGTATAACTTGGTCTAGTATAGAGTTAGGTAAAGTATGTTTCTTTACTATGTACTTTTGTAACTTACAATCCGAGAGTCACAATATGTAGTGATCCGATGGTTCATTCTTTCCTCGGTATTACCGACACTTGATCCGTGGCTTAACACCCAATTGGTCCATGATCTCTATTTAAAGAGCATGGAGAGTCATTTGTAGGTTAACTGTTCATGAGAGAAGCTTATGTAAATTTTTCATTCTTTTATTAATAAATTGCCTGAAGTGGCCGCGTTGGCTCAAGCCGTGGACTGTTTCCCTCTTTGAGGGTTTTAGCCACGTCAAAAATACTGGAGTATTGATCTGTGATCTGTTTGTGAGCGGTGTCCTTTGGTGTTCTGACTAAGGAACTTACCCTGTAAATTCCTACAATTTTTATTATTATAATTATAATATTGGGTAAATTAGATTAAATAATAAATATTACAAATTATTAAGATATTTTCCATACAATGATTTTGATTATGAAAACATTGATTTGAAAAAATCATATTGACAATGGTGCATTAATCAAATTGTCTCTTAATATAAGGATATTGGGTAGTAAAATTACTTCGTGGACATTTTCTCTTTAATTAATAATTTTTGTGAGAAATTATTATTATTATTATATTATTTTTAATTAATAAAGATTTCACTATCAATCCCTTTTTTCCATAAGTTTTGGATTTTATAAGTTTTAATACATTTTAAAATTATTTTAAATATTTTAATTTTGAACAACAAAATCTAAATAAAATAAATAATAAAATACTTGAGTTTTATATACATATTAATTCAATTCTTACTATATTCCCTACTAAATAGGGAATGGTAAGTGTTACATATCATGATACATTATTACATTCTTACATAGAATAGAATATAGAAAACATAATTTATGAATAATTTATATATATATATTTTGGTTAAAAGTTTCAATTTTATTTTTAAAACTTGAAATAAGTTAAAATCATTCAAAACAGAAACCAATTTAGACAAATATGACTAATTGAAAAGGAGTAAGTTGTGTTTAGTTGCTTCCCATATATCATTGTCATATTTTAAAATTTCAAATTAAGATTTCTATTAGGATTTGTATTTCCATTTAATATAAGAAAAGGTATAATATTCATTTTGAAATATATAAGATTATGGTTTATTGAAGTATATTATGGTATCTACACAAATATTATTGGATTTTAAAATTGAATTTAGTGATGTGATTTATTTTATGTAAGTATTATGGATTTAGTATTGATAATGTGATAATCAGTTATTTGTTCAAATAAAGTCTATACAAATAATATTATATTTTAAAGTTGTTATTCTTAACATAATAACATGTTACATTAATATTACCTATGTTAAAATGAACTATTTTCCTTCTACTAATTTAAAAAATCAATTCTCTTCTCTCATAAATGATAGACTAAATATATATATAGAATCATCAACATTTTTTTATCAAAATTATTTTATACTTTTTACAAGATACATAAACCCATTATTCTAAAGACTATACTCTCTTATTCTTTTACAATACATGCTGCTCTCTTATTCTTTTACAATACATGCTGACCACACTTTTATTTATTTATTTATTATTATTATTTTCCATTTACCTACTTCAAGATATACTAATTTAACTTTCATCATTAACAAAACTAAATGGGAAAAAATCCCTCTATCTATCAAAATATCAATTTAAAATCCAGATCAGGCTTCTTATAAATAATAGTCGATGCCTGTACTATTTATGCGAGGAAATTTATCACACTGTAAGGGCTCGAGTATCCATAAATTCATTTCATAGATTAGAACTTTTACAAATGATAAAGACTGCAACATATAGTACTTGGTGTAGTTGGGGATAACACTGTACAGAAGACGAAAAGTGCAGATGCTAATCTATACATGGAAAGACTGGCCGTGACATATTTGAGTCCCTTTTCTGATATTCCATATTTACATATTCTACTTGCTCATATATTTGGAGCTGTCTCTCGCTTTGCTTTTCTTCTAACAATTTTTACCCATATACATATTCCTTTCAATTTATCATGTATTCGCTTGCGCTGCTGCCCACTGCAGAACTTCATTGCAACTTCATGGACATAAACCGCCTGCACAAAATTTTCCAGTCGAGATAAAATTCTATCAGTCTAGTGATCATGAAAGTGAAATAAAATATTAACCATCTCATACTTCTAACGTGATTTTGATTGAACAGATTCCATATATGTGCAAGATTCAAAATATTAGAGCTCAATCAGGTGTCCCTGCTAAGGGAGATCTCAATTACCAACAGAGAGAGTGATATTAAAGGTTAATTAATCATATGATTAAGGAGTTCTTGGACTCATGTGCAACAAAATAGTAAAATACTAAGATCTACACAAAAGATAAAAAAATATTTATTGCTTAGTTAAAGAATATCTCTCATTTCCCTCTATAAAAATGTATTGGGCATTATCTAATTTTAATACAATCAAGCACTTTTCCTACTGAAAAAAAGATAACAAAATATTTCTAGGAGGCTGCTGATAATAAATCTTCTCCGCCAAATGGAAATAAAATTTGATGTACGCTCTAGTATTGGCTTAAAGTGAAATAGTATAGTTCTTGGAAACCAGTTTCATGTGCAACAAAATACTAAGATCTACACTAAAGATAGCAAAATATTTCTAGCGATCCTGCTGATAATAAATATTTTCCATCACATGGAAATAAAATTTGATGTGCGCTCTGGTATTAGCTTAATGTGAAATAGTATACCAATTTAAACGAGTAAAATAACGATAATTCATACTATGTGACTGGCAAAGTAAGTTTTGCTGGATTTTCACACTCATTTTATAAATGGGAATTCACTAGGAGGACTAATTGTTATTTTGGAATTACTTAAAAAGTAATTATAATCTTCTATGTCTGTATGGGGTAGCTCAAGTGGCAGTGGACTTGGAAATGAAGTCTCACCGAATCGGAAGTCTTGGGTTCAAATCTTGGGCTACCCTTCCCGTAGTGGGGTATGTAATGGACATGAAACTTGGAAAGACCTACCAAAACTTACAACAAAAAATTATAATCTCTTAGATTTTTTTTTTTAATATACGGTTTTTGGTGTAAAAAAAAACCTTTGTGGTGTAAAAGAAAACCTCAATCACCTTGGCCGAGATTCCTTATTTGTTTTTGAAAGAACTTCAAATTTTCATTCTCACCTAGAATTGATCACTTAAACTAACCATAATTGTGAAACCACTCAAAAAGTAATAACAGGTAATGATAATTGTTTGAAATTTTATGAATGTCTACCCGTTTGGCAACAAAAATAAACGCAAACTAAGACAACTTTAGAAAACTATCTGTATACTTGAAAAAAACGGAGAAATTTTAGACATGCCTGTGTTGCTCTTCCACGCATTTGTCAGAATTATTACGGATCGCTGCTCCTCCTCCTCCTGATCTATCCCCAGATTTAGAACCTGGAGATTTGTATTCGGGGAAAGGCACCTGGCCTGCTTCAATGCAATTCAAGTCCTCTAACAGAATCTCATAATGCCTTTTGACTTCTTGTGGGGATTTCCCTCCAACCATGAAAGCCACATTATGCCAACGATCAGGAGTTTCTTTGTCATAGATAGCTAAGGCGTTCTCAAACCGTTTGTTTTGCTCGCAAGTCCAATTTGTTGCAGTATTACTTGACGAATTCATCCCAGGTGAAGAAACTGATTTACCATCCATATTACTATTAAGCATGCAACTGACACTATGAGGCACAAGAAGTTCGAAGGCAATGTTTACAGGCCGACAAGCATGCTGCACTTGGGTATGTTCGACCGACCTTTCGACAGAAATGACATGTAGCAGACAGAAGATTCAACTCATGCTCTGAAAATAAACCAAAAACCAACGTATAATAGAATGACCTAGAACCGATGATAGAGGGGATTGAGCTCAATATAGCGGAGATTGATCTCAGTTTCAAATTATCAGTTGAAACTCAATAGAATTCCTGATACAGTGGAAGGAGTCGATTGTTAGAATGCAGGGAACCCAACGAGGATATTCGATACAAAACTGCAATGAAAAAGAACCAGTATATAAACTGTATTAAAAGAAAAGTGAATGTACTCGATCAATAGCTAATCCAGAAATGAATAATAAAACGAAGTATCCTCCAAATCATCTGACAGGCACTAAAATCAGGGAAATTAAGTCAGAAAATTGCAAAGAGAAACAGAGCTTTCAGAAAATTGCAGATACCAGGGACTCAGACTGCCCTGCCAATTTACGGTCACCTCAAGTGCTGAGGAAAGGAGTTTATCTTGAACGCTATCACTGGACAAACTCCATAAATAGAAGGAACCTAGCTTCTGCAGTAGTGTGCCAGTTGTCGAATCTCTGCTACAGTGCTCGAAAGAATAGTAAATGACTTCTCTCTCTACAAACCACACGATCGAGTCTAAATCTAGGCCAGAGGAATCAGAATCAGAAGACTCTGGCTGGCTTCTGAACTGAATCCAGCAAAAACAGGGAGAGTGAAAAGAAAGCAAGCACCATATACACTTGCAATAATACAGCTATTAGCCCCTTAAAGTATCTTTCTAAGATGTCACATTTTCAATCTGAAAGGAGAATTATAGGGGGAAGCTGCCAGCTATCTCTGATGCTCGTACCGCGGTGACCAACTGTAAGAAATTTTGGAGTTTTTCTTATAAATTTGGGGAAAATTATTTTAGTCAATATTTAACCTTTTGTTGTTGTTTAAACTGTGGCGATTTTGATGGCATCTATGAATTAGCACTTGAGTTTTACAAAAGGATGATAATTCAGATTTGTGTTTCTAACAAAATTTTAATGAATTCTGGGCAAATTGTCCAGAAACTTCCCAAACAAATAGATTACTGCTATACACCTTGACTTTATATAACAAGTTGAGGGTCTTGTTTATTAAGTGGATTTATTTGGTTGTGTGGTGTATGTTCTTCTAGTCTTTCTACACGACCAAGAATTTTAATCTTTCTTAATAAGTTAAATATAGATGTTTGATTCCTTTAAAACTAGTGGTCCAATTCTAAACAGGATTTGATTTGTTAATATATGAAGATTTTCCGAAAAAATCACATTAAAAATAATTGGTGAACGCCTTTCGAACCAGCTAATCTTCAACACAAGATGAAGAGACAGATCTCATAAAAATGCTATATAGGAAGAAAAGTCAACCTAATGGCTAGAGTAAAACAACTATATTTGATTAGGAAAGGACATTAAATTGTTTATTAATTTATAAATAATTATTATTATTAATAATAACTAAACGGGGCTATATTGAATTAAGGGAGTGAATTATTTAAATAATTAATAATGAAATCAATAAATAATAATATTCACCGAAATAAAAAGAATAATAATAATAAAATAATAAATAAAAACTTATGGAATAAATATTAAAATAACCAAATACCAAACAAAACAAATAAGTAAATAACTATAAAAGAAAAAATAAAAAATAAATAAATGACTAAATAGATAAATAAACAACAAAAATAAAAACAAATAAATATTAAAGGTAAAAAGGCAAAAATTATAATAATGAAAATAATAATAGTAATAAATTGAAATACTGATAATGAATACAAAAATAATATTACTAATAAAAATTAATAAAGCAAATAAAAACAGAGACTAATAATGAAAATTAATAAGAATAATAAAATCTGGAAAAAGAACATAAAAGTAATAAGAAAGGGGATTAATAAGCTCAGACAAAGAGGAGAAAAAGTAAAAAGAGGGGAATGCAACAGTGTCATTCTCAATTTCAATGGCTTCCCTAAACTTGCAGTGATGAAAATAAGAAATTTTTGCTTCTTCAATGCATATATGATGTTTGGTCTTTGCTGCATATTCAGGCAAAACAGAAGATCTAGTCCTCATCAGCAATGTGATTTGATTATATACACGGGTGATTAGCTGCTAGGTACTTGATTTCTTCAATTGAAAAAACAAATAAATAAAACACAAAAAAACCTAAAATTGTATGTAATTGATTGGATCTGGATCAATTTTGCTCCGATATCAAATCCCCACCGGTGTATTTTTGTTATGACATTTTATTGTGAATCTCCTGTATGACGTCGAGAATGAGCAGTAAAGAAATGGTGTTGGACTGTGGGGATCACAGTCCCTCGAATAAGCTTTATTTGTCGAAATCACGTCGTAAAATTCTGAGCAAGCGAATCGTGATAGCCCGGCTGCTTGTGGGGGCACCAGTGTAAGATTTTTGAGATACACAGATCTAGATCTGCAGAACAATAAACAAGCTTGCAAGAGAAGGAAGGAAGCGAGCAAGAATTGAGAAAAGAATGAAAATATTTATTCTACAATATTAGTTTTAGAATAAATACATAAAAGCAACTAAGTTAAGCTGAGTTGTACATGCAATAACTAAAGCTAACTAAAGCTAAGTGTGCTTTATCTTATGTTAATGTGTACATGTGCCACATGCAAGCAATAAGTTAGCTGGAGTTAATCTAGGTGCATGTACACCAACACAGCTAGTCTAAGTGCATGTACACCAACACGCCCCCTTAAGCATAACTTAGGTGAGTGTGATGCAAAATGAATGAGTCCCAGCAACACGGCCATTTTAGGTACCCATATACAATGCATAAAAAAGTAGGAAAGAGGGAAAACCTAGTGGGAAGAAAACCCCCCTCAAAATTTAATGCAAAAGTAGAGAAACGACAACTGCTAGGCAGTCGTTTCCTTCACCCCGAGACGATCTCGCAGGAATCAAAACTTCTGCTCAGTGAAAGTCTTGGTGAAGATGTCAACAATCTGCTCGGAACTGGGACAGTACTGAAGATTGATGATCCCATCATGAATGAGTTCTCTAATGAAGTGCGTGTGGATCTCGATGTGTTTGGTACGCTGCCGCTGCACTGGATCTCTGCAAAACTTTAGCGTATTTTGATTATCGCACCAAATGACAGTTGGATGATGGACACTAATCCCAAGCTCATATAGGAAATGTTGTAGCCAAATTGCCTGAATAGTGGCATTGATTGCTCCTCTATAGTCGGCCTCTGCTGATGATAAAGCAATGGCAGCCTGCTTCTTACATGACCAACAAATTGGGCCGAATCCCAAACTAAGTACATAACCGGAAGTAGACTTGCGATCAATGGTGTTGCCAGCCCAGTCTGAATCTGTGAACCCGATGAGATTCAAAGAACAATTGGTTGCATAATGAATCCCATAGGTGATTGTCCCCTGGACATATCGAAGGATGCACTTTGCAGCGTTCCAGTGTAACTCATGTGGCTCCTGCATGTATCTGGACACTGCTCCGACAGCATAGGAGAGATCAGGACAAGAGTGAGTGAGATAAAGAAGACTTCCCACAAGTTGGCGATACAATGTGCAGTCAACCAATGGTGTGTCTTTTCCATTCTCAAGCTTTATCCCTGATAAGAAAGGTGTGGCTGCTGGCTTGCAGTTACTCATGTGAAATCATGCCAAAAGATCTCTGGCATATTTTGGTTGAGAAATGGTAATGCCAGAATCATGCTGATGGATCTCTAGTCCAAGGAAGAAATTTAGCAAGCCCATGTCGGTCATAGAAAACTGCTTATGCAATGCAGTTTTGATGTTAGTAATGACAGGAGCTGAACTACCCGTTATCAAAAGATCATCTACGTAGAGGACTATGATCAACAAGGAGTCAATTTTCTTCAGAAAATAAACATTGGAATCAGATTTGCAGCGTACAAAATTTTGAGATAACAAATAAGAATCCATCTTCACATACCATGCTCTAGGTGCCTGCTTGAGGCCATAGAGAGACTTCTTTAGTTTGCATACCAGAGATGAATTCTGCATGTATCTCGGTGGCTGCTCCATGTAGATTTCCTCCTCGAGATCACCATGAAGAAAGACATTCTTCACATCCATATGATGCACCTCCCATCCTCTTACTACTACAATGAAGAGAACTAGCCGAATGGAATCCATTTTTGCCACTGGAGCAAAAGTCTCATCATAGTCAACACCATGTACTTGCTGAAAACCTTTTGCTACCAATCGTGCCTTATATCGACTAACTTGCCCATTTGATGCTTTCTTGGTCCAGTAAACCCACTTGCATCTCACAAGTTTGCGATTTGAAGGTAGCGGAACCAAATCCCAAGTCTGGTTCTCAATGAGAGAGTTATATTCCTCATCCATGGCGGCTTCCCATTCAGGATGCCCATCTGCTTCTGCATAAGTTTGTGGACCAGATCCATGCATCATATAAGCATGCATGGGCATGGATGGCTCCATAGCTAAGAGTGCTTGCGATCCTTCCTCAAACAGAGGGATAGAGGCAGGATCATCAAGGATATCACTCATGCTGCGCCATTTTTGTGTTGAAGGTGGTCGAGAATCTTCCGAACTACGTGCAGAAGTATGATCTCGATGTTCAACAACTGGTGGTCTAACAGGGGTCACAGGAAGAGACTCATCATCATCAGAATGCTGGTCTGAAATTTCATCTGCATACTCATCAATGAGTGGTGATGGAAACTTGGTAAAAAGTTCATCTACTGGTGCATGCAAAATATCTTCATCAAACTTTACACTCCTTTCAATAAAGAGCTCTTTAGTGTGGATATCAAGCAATCTGTACCCTTAGACTTCATCAGAATATCCAACAAACATGCATGCTTTGCTTTGAGGCTCCAAAGCCTTTCTCTTCTCTCGAGGAATGCGGGCCCATACTCGAGATCCAAAAATGCGGAAATGACTAACTTCAGGTTGCATGCCAGTCCAAGCCTCAAAAGGTGTTTTTCCAGTAACAGATTTATGAGGAGATCTGTTCTGGATGTATGAGGCACAATTAATAGCTTCGGCCCACAATTTCGACAGAAGAGATCTTGCATGCAACATGCAATTAGCCATCTCTTTCAAAGATCGATTTTTCCTTTCAGCCACGCCATTTTGCTGTGGAGTGTAAGGAACTGTATGCTACAACTATATGCCTGCTTCATCACAAAGATTCTTGATATCTTTGTTGACATATTCCGTCCCATTATCTGTGCGGAGTATCTTGATGCGTTTTCCAGACTGATTTTCCACATGCGCTTTGAAAACCTTTAGATGTTGAAAAACTTCAGACTTGAGTTTCAAGAAGTAAACCCAAGTGAATCTCGTGTAATCATCTATAAATGACAAAACATATCTTGCTTTGCTCATTGAAAGCACCGGAAATAGACCCATGAGATCACTGTGTACAAGTTCCAAAGGTGAAGAGGCTCTCCATGCATGCCCCTTCTCAAATTTTTCTTGTGGATGCTTTCCAAGAGCACATCCATTACAAACACCATCTGAAAATTCAATGGTTGGCAATCCTTTAACCATCCCTTGCTTACTAAGATGTTGCATATATCTGAAATTCAAGTGCCCAAATCTCTCGTGCCAAATCCTACTTTCTTCATTTGCATCCATAAGTAGCAAAATAGAATCTGATTGAGCAACAAAATCAGAAAATGTATACAGACGAGATTGATCATTTACCTCGCCAGATGCAATCTTCAAATTGGTTTGCATGTCATAAATGCTCACGGAATCTGGGGTAAATTCCACTTTCCTTCCGCTTCCTATGTGTGTCTTCTGATACACTGAGAGAAGATTCAGAGAAAGCCTTGGAATATGCAAGACATTTTCAAAACTTCCATCTTCGAATTGCACTCTTCCTTGTCCAGTTGCTGCAACTGCAGAATTATCCCCCATGAGAATGGGAGGACCTGAGTATGCATGTAGAGAAGAAAAGGATTCCTTTGAAGAAGCCATATGATGTGAAGCTCCTGAATCGATGATCCATTCTTATGGTGCAGAATGAAGAGCAATCAAAGCATGCCCGTTACCTTTTGGATCTGGTGCTTTTTCTCCAGACTTCTTCTTAGCATTCTCAGGAATGTGGTCTCCAAGATTGTGTTGTTGGAGTGTCTGTGCCATAAGATCTATAGTCTTCTTCATGCATGCAGATTCAGGATGAAAACCACGGTGGCAATAATTGCACATTGATTGCCCTTTCGTTCCTTTCCTTTCCTTTGAGCCAAATGATCCATCAGGGGGTTTGGGATGTCCTCCCTTTCTTGGA
>APFE030428893.1:3690-19979 GCA_000404065.3 Pinus taeda
AGTACGCAGGAGAACAGTTCAGGAGGTGCGTACCCGCAGGTATACCGTGCAGGGACCGCGTCCAAATACGCGGGTTTCCCATTCATGGGGTGCGTACCCCAGTGCACACACTTCAAGACAGTAAAGCACCCACACGTGGGGTTTCTCATGGTATTTAGCCGACGGTTTTGTGTTATTATGGTGTCGGCCCGTGGTATTAATCCATGATTTAAGGAAGAGCTTTACTATATAAAGCTAAGGAGATCATTTGGCTTGTGTATCTTTTGAGTATTGAATATCTTAAGATCTGATATTGGGTTCTCGGTTTAAAAAACTTGATCTTTAGAAGAGAAGTTGGAAGCGAATCTGTGAAGGGTGATCTCTCGAGCGCAAGATCAGATCTGAGTATCTGACTATATTTTTGGCCCTAATCAGAGGTATGCAAGTGATTGATAGTGACAGTGCGTGGGTACGCAGAGGAAACAAAGGGCCTGTGCGTGGGTACGCAGAAGAGACGAAGGGGTAGCGCGTGGGTACGCAGTGCGACAGTGTTTCAGGTGCGTGCTTACTGGTTGAGTACGCGGCGCGACAGTCTTTCTGGGTGCGTACCTACTGTGATAGTACGCGGCGCAATAGTTCTTCTGGGTGCGTGCTTTCTGTGCAGTACGCGGCGTGATAGTACATTTTGGTGCGTACTGTACGCAGATCAGGGAAAGGAGCAGTGCGTGGCCACGCAGTACAGCAGAAGTAACTCTGCAGGTATACGCAGAGAAGCAAAGGGTGAAGTGCGTAGCGACGCTAGCCAGTAAGAAGAAAACTGCGTATCTGTGTTAAGATCTTTTGTTGGTTGAATTTTTCTTGTTGATAAGGTGTTATGGGTTCAGTTCTGTTACTGTTGATCTGGTTATTGCAGCTGACTGTATAATTTACATGTACTTGATGATCATTTGATGTATATGGATCCAGTTGAATTTATGAAAAGTGGTCCTTGAAAGAAAAGAAGTAGGGGGATGTAGCTCCCTTCCAGGAGAGACTGGAAAACGAGAGAGAGTTGTAGCTCTCTGCAGGTTGCAGCCTGCGTACTGGTAAAGGACTGCACCAGTACAAGACCATTGTAAAAGGAGTTTCTAATTTGAAAGGAGATAGAGACATATTGCAGCAGGTGGTTTTCACCCACATTGGGTTTCCACCTTATATCTGGTGTTCTTTGATGTGACTGTCTGCTTTTCTTGTTCATGCTCATTATTTATGGTATTGGTATGAAAAAAATAATTCAAAGTATAAATAAGAAAGATTTGGTAAAAGAATTAGATAATATTGATTCACCCCCCCTCTCAGTATTATTGTCAACACATGGACCGATGTTTCCCTTCTCAAAGTGGTAGTGCTCAGATAGATCTTTCTAACGAGCTATTGTACGCGTCAAATGAAGATCGTATGCCAAAGTTACGACCCCGAGAAATTGATGTACCAATTTACCCAAACAGGGCCCACAATTTGGCGTTTCATCTTCTATGGTTAGGTTTTGGAATGTTAAGGGTTTTCCATTGTTTCTCAACAATAGATAGACCTTTGCGCCTCATTATAAGACAATTTAGAGGCATGTAGCCGCCGCATCTCTTCTCAGAGATAAGCTACTATCGCCCTAGCTGGTTTATTTCCATTTCTGGTTGTAAGCATATTTCAGTATTTTCCATTAATGAAATGAAGCATTATTTCCACTGCATCTTTGTGTATATGGTGATCTCTGTATTTTTTTGCGTTCCTGTTTAAAGCCGGATCAGCGTACCACTATCCTCTTACTGGTAGGCAGGAACAACCGATAGTTGTGGGGTGTATCAGTGTGCCCCACAAGTATCCTCAACTCAGCAGTTGGATCTAACTTCTTTCGCACATCTTTGGTCACATGGAAACAAACCAATGATCCAGAGATCCTGAAGTGACTCACATCTGGTCTCATCTTGGAAAAGGCCTCCATAGGTGTCTTCATTCCCAGTATATGATGTGGGCTTCTATTCTGCAAGTATACTACTGTATTGCATGCCTCCACCCACAAATGAAGTGGTAGGCTTTGGTCATGCAACATCACCCGAGCTGCTCCCACAATCGATCTGTTCTTCCTTTCAGCCACCCCATTATGCTGTGAGTTATGGGGTGCCATCAACTCCCGTTTAATTCCTTCTGCAACGCAGAAGTCCTTAAACTCTTGGGAGACATACTCTCCACCATTGTCGCTTCAAAAGGCCCTTATTTTCTTTCTAGATTCTTTCTCTGCCAAGGTTTTGAACTCACAAAAACTTGAGAAGGTTTGATCCTTCTTCTGCAAGAAGTAGATCAAACATCTACAAGAAAAATCATCAATAAAAATAGCATAGTACCTTTGTTTACCGGTGGAGGCTGTAGAGAATGGTCCACACACATCTGTATGAACTCGCTCCAGGATTGCTCCAGCTCTATTGTCTCAATCCTGAAAGGAAGATATTGCATACTTACCCAAGGTACAACCTTTGCATGTATCCATTTGCTCCAGTTTTCCCTTGGGAAGTCTGGTAGAAATCTGCTGCATGATCTTCAAGGGCCCATGGGGCAAGTGGCCCAATCTTCTATGCCATAGCTCGCCAATATCTTGGCTCTGCATCAACTCTGCTTTGGAACTCAATGCAACACAATTGTCTACCTCCAACTTGTAGAGATTCTTTACTCGAATCCCAATCCTCTTGGTCTGTCTAGTGCCAATATGTCTTTCCTTTACTAAAGACTACATCATAGCCTTTATCTTCCAACATAGCAACAGACACAAGATTCTTCTTCAGACCAAGCACATACTTTACATCAGTCAGGGTGAGAGGAGCTCCATGCTCCCTCTGAAACACAACCGTACCTTCACCTGAAACACAGTACTTTCCATCATCGCCCATCTCGATGCACATCTGGAGGTCCTTCTCCTCCGAGGTACTAAATAGACTCTTGTCGCCGGTCATGTGGAATGAGGCTCCACTATCTAGGTACCAAACAAATCCCACCATCGATGAAACCATGCATGCGATGAGGGAGAAATCTAATTCGAACTGTGAGGCCAGTGCCTCACCATCTGATCCCTTTGAGGATCCCTTCTTGGATTTCTTCTATGGACAATTCGTAGCATAATGACCCACCTTATGAAAACGAAAGCATCACCGTTTTGATTTGTCAATCTTCTTCCCTCCATGGGAAGAACTCGATTTTAAATGGGATGCCTTCCCTTTCCCTTTCCTTGCCTTACTCGCTAAGGCTAGATTTTCTTCATCATCTTGCTTTGATGAAGATCCATCTCTGGTGCTTCTTCTTATCTCCTCCTACATCAGATCCAACCAAAGTTGTTCCTAATCCGGCAGTTTCTCTCTTCCATTTACCGAGTCTTGGTAGCTATTCCAGCTTTTAGGAATACTGAGGAGAGAAAAACTCACCATGTCATCATCAACTGTCGTGATCCCTACACTTCCAATCTCATCTCTACATGTGGTGAGCTTATTCAGATATGTAGAGATCGTGTCGCCCTTTTCACACTTGATTTTCTGAAGCTTGCCTTTCAACACCAGTTTCCTTTGATCACTATTGTTCTGTTATAGATCCTTCAATGTTTTCCACATTGAAAACGGTGTTTCCTTCCCATGGAGACTCGATACTATGTGGTGTCGAACTCCCTCCAGAAGAATCCTCCTCGCTCTAGGCACACATTTCTTCCATTCCGCCAATTCTTGGGCAATAGCAGTTGCTGGCTTGCGGACTTCTTTATCGATGAAGTCCTTCAAAGCATTGTCCTCTAATACCACTTCCATGCGATCCTTCAAGGCTATATAATTTGAGCTACCATCAAGGGCATACTAGAGTCTTAAACCATTAAACTCCATTGGTGAAATTTGAGATGTGATAAGAATTTGATTTCTATAATCAAGAACTTCAAACTTTGAACTTCTCCCTTCTTTGTATATTGTTTTCCGCTTTGATCACCTTTGCTCTAATACCATGTAGAATTTCCCACTGTAGATCACCTGATAATGCAAAATACTTGATCTACTTATACAAACAAACTTGCAGAAGCTTAATCGATTTTGAGCAAGATCAATTAGAACACATATAACAAAGAATGAGAAATCAATCACACATGAACGCAAAAGAATACTCTGGGGAAAGCCTCAACTAAAAACCTTGCTATCTGTATTATCATACAAGTGGAAATATCTCTAAATTACACAAAGCTTTAGCTCACAAGCTATCCATCTCTCAGTACAATCCCTTAATGCTACTCATAAAATAAATATACACAACATATGCCTTCCCTCAGTCCTCCAAGCCTCCTATTTCCTTGCGTGGTTTCTCCTGGGTCCTCTCGCTGCCACTTGTGTGAATTCACCTCTCACACAACTCACCAAACTCAGAGGTAACTGCGCAATCTCTAAGGAATGAATTCCTTCTGCACGCAAGAGATATTCTCAATGGAATATTCCTACAATTGATAGTACACTGTCCCATCATCTGATCTCAACTGGGTCTCTGATTGAACTGACATGCATCAGTTATTTATGAGAGAATATTCAGTTATCTGAAGTACAGTAGTTACATGCATGCATGCATTAACTAACTGAACTCACAATCAGTTCCAAAAACTGTTGGAACTAATCTAACTGGACTTAACTCAGTTAACTGAGCTAGCTAATTACAACTCTAAGTACAACTCATCCTGATCTCCTTAATTAAGCGATAAATTCCTCAATCAAAGGGAAAATTGTTGCATGTCTTCAAATAGACTTCATGTTTGATTTTCTCTAACTAATTGACTCAAGATGAATTAATTAATTATTTTTCAAACAACTGCTAAGATCAAATTCGAATTTTAATTCTCAATTTTAGTTCAAGGACTAACTAAAATTGTAATGTATCCTGAAATGCTATTTATAGCAATGCTATTTTTAGCATTTCTATATTTAGCATTTCTTGTTGCTATTTTCAACACTCCCTCTCAATAAGAAATGGAGTATCTGCTACCCCAATCCTGTCTTTGTGGAACTCAAATTTGCATTTGGACAATGCCTTAGTCAAAATATCTGCATCCTGCTCCTTGGTCGAAACATACAACAACAACATGATCCTCTTCACCACATAGTCTCGAAGATGATGATACCGAATATCTATGTGCTTGGACCTGTCATGAAATACTGAATTCTTAGAGAGTTTGATAGAACTTTGATTATTGAAATATATCACAGTTGCATCAATCCTCTAACCAAACAATCCAACTAGAATTTTCTGCATCCAAATGGCCTTACATGCTGCCTAACTAGTAGCAATGTATTCATCCTCTGCTGAGATAAGTGCAACTGACCTCTATTTCTTGTTGTACCAATAAACTGCAGCTGAATGAAGGTTGAAAATTCCTCCTGAAGTGCTCTTCCAGTCTGATGGACTCCCTGCCCAATCTGCATCTATGAAGCCCTGAAGCTTCACTCCCTTTGTCGGTCTATACCATAATCCATACTGAGATGTGCCTCTGAGGTATCTCAGCACATGCTTTGCTACCTTCCAAAACAACTTGGTAGGCTGAACCATAGCTTGACTTGGTTCACCGTAAAACACAAATATGGTCATGTGTTCACTAAATACATCAATGAACCCACAAGCTGTCGATAAATAGTAACAGCTGCTACCTCACCTGAAGTATCATCCTCCTTTGTCTAGTTACCAGCTAGAGGAGTCTGCATGGGCTTGCACTTCTCCATGTGGAATCGACTAAGTATCTCATTGGCATACTTGCCTTAAGACCAAGCACTTTTCCATCCTTCTACCACACTTCCATGCCTAGAAAGTAGTGCATGAGACCCATGTCCTTCATCTCGAACTCTCTTGCAAGGTCCTCCTTGCAAGACTTGATCAAGTGATCATTACCCGTCAATATTAGATCATCAACATAAAGAACAATGATCAATGGCTTACCTTCTAACATGATGTGGTAAAGGTTCGCATCCGCTTCACTCTTTGTGAAGCCTAACCCATTGAAATAGATGTTGATCTTGGTGTACCAAGCACGAGGTGCTTGCTTCAGCCCATACAAAGCCTTCTTGAGTCGGCACACATGTGACTCACGATTGAAGGTCTCAAAACCTTCCAGCTGCTCAATGTACACCCCTTCCTCAATCTTCCCATTGAGGAACGAAATCTTCACATCCATTTGATTTATCTTCCAACCCATCTGAGCTGATAGTGCCAACATCGATTTGATAGATGAGTATGAGCAAAAGTCTCATCGTAGTCGATCCCCTCGACCTGTGAGAACCAATGGGAAACAAACCTTTCCTTATGCTTCTTAACACTGCCATCAACTACCTGCTTTACCTTGTAAAGCCATCAGGAACTCACCACTGACTTGTCCTCTGGTCTTGGGACAACATCCCAAACATAGTTCTGAATGTTGGAGTCCTACTCGTCCACCATAGCATCAACCCAGACTAGCTGTTGCACTACTTCCTCAACTGAAGAAGGTTCAGACTCTACACACTCCCCAACCAGGGCCATGTAACTAGTGTACCACTCAGGTGACCTCCTTAGTTTGCACTGAGAAGATGGTTGTCCCACATTCTCTCTCGCATCTAGCATCAACCTGTCAGCTTCCCTTGAGCGTTTCCGCCCATCTCTAGAAGACTCATCATGAGTGGATGTCTCCACTCCTAGATCCTCTGCATGTAGCTGCTCTACATCAGTCTGAGGCTCCTCCTCCTTAGGAACTAAAAGTTCCTCCTCTGCATGCAACTTGAGCTCCCTCTCAAGAGATATTCGCATGGATTTCTGCTCGTCGAACTTCAGATCTCTATGTACCACTGTTCTCTGATTGGTAGGCAGGAACACCCTATAGTTGTGGGTTGTACAATGTACCCCACAAGTATCCCCAACTCAACTGTTGGATCTAGCTTCTTCCGGGCATCTTTGGTCACATGGAAATAAATCGATGATCCAAAGATCCTGAAGTGACTCACATCTGGTCTCTTCTCGAAAAAGGCCTCCATAGGTGTCTTCATTCCTAGTATGCGATCTGGGCTTCTATTCTGCAAGTATATTTTTGTATTACATGCCTCATCCCACAAATGAAGTGGTAGGCTTTGGTCATGCAGCATCGCCCAAGCTGCTCTCACAATCGATCTATTCTTCCTTTCAGCCACCCCATTCTGTTGTGGGTTATGGGGTGTCGTCAACTCCTGTTTAATTCCTTCTGCGGTGTAGAAGTCCTTAAACTATTTGGAGACATACTCTCCACCATTGTCACTTTGCAAGGCCCTTATTGTCTTTCCAGATTCTTTCTCTTCCAAGGCTTTGAACTCACAAAACCTTGAGAAGGTTTGATCCTTCTTCTTCATGAAGTAGATCCAACATCTACAAGAAAAATCATCAATAAAAATAACATATTACCTTTGTTTAGCGGTGGAGGCTGTAGAGTATGGTCCACACACATCTGTATGAACTCACTCTAGAATTGGTCCAGCTCTACTGTCTTGATCCTAAAAGGAATATTTTGCATACTTATCCAAGGTACAACCTTTGCATGTATCCATTTGCTCCAGTTTTCCCTGGGGAAGTCTGGTAGAAATCTGTTGCATGATCTTCAAGGCCAAGACAGCCGATGATGACATGGTGAGTCTTGCTCTCCTCGGTCCATGGTGAATATTCCTGCAACTGATAGTACATTGTCCCATCATCTAATCTCAACTAGGTCTATGACTGAACTGACATGCATCAGTTATTTATGAGAGAATATTCAGTTTTCTGAAGTACAATAGTTACATGCATGCATGCATTAACTAACTGAACTCGCAATTAGTTCCACAAACTATTGGAACTAATCTAACTGGACTTAACTTAGTTAACTGAGCTAACTAATTACAACTCAGAGTACAACTCATCCCGATCTCCTTAATTAACAGATAACTTCCTCAATCAAAGGGAAAACTGTTGCATGTCTTCACATAGACTTCATGTTTGATTTTCTCCAACTAATTAACTCAAGATGAATGAATTAATTATTTTTCAAATAGCTGCTAAGATCAAATTCGAATATTAATTCTCAATTTTAGTTCAGGGACTAACTAAAATTGGAATGTATCCTGAAATGCTATTTATAGCAATGTTATTTTTAGCACTTCTATATTTATCATTTCTTATTGCTATTTTCAACACGAAATTTGGGATGCATTCAACCTAGAAAAAGAATAAAGACTCACCCAATTAAATCAATCAGGTTAGCTCACATCTTGAATCCCATCTAGTAATCCACAATTCTTTGTATAGCATTGACACAAGTCCCATCAACAACTAAGAAATGCAATATTCATATTTTAAAATATCCCAAAAAGGTTAGCTATCATAATTATAATTACACTATAATAGTTATAACAGAAATACCTTTTGGTTTTATTACTCCACCAATGTGATGAATTGAAAACCCAAAATCTACTTTACAATTATATGCATTCTTTCCAAGAGAATTGAACTAAAGTATTTCATATCTTCTTATGAATCTTAGTCTCATCCAATTCAATCAGATATAGAAAAAGGGCTTCACCCTATTGACCAATATCTTATCATGTTCATTCACAAAGGGAGTTTTTAAATTATGAAAAATAAGGTCAATGTATTGTAAGTATTGCAGGGATGTAAGATGTGCATTCATTAGTATCTGGAGGTATAAAAGGTGGTATCTAATAAAAATAAGGGTTTTTCTTATTGCAAATATTTATTGAGAGGGGGGGTCCAACAAAATGATTTTGGGGCATGTTCATTAATATCTAGTGAAATTAGAAATATTCTTTAATATCCCATCAACACATGTGTTATGCCACGGGTTCATAGAATAAATGCCCCATGAGATATTAAACCCAAAAAATTTGCATTAACTAATTATAATCCTATGAGTAAATTCAATTTTAGTCTCTTCCAATACATATGGGAAATCAGATTCTCACCAAAATCAATAAATTGAAATTCACCCCAAATATCAATAACTATTGTTGTGTAAAGTAGAAAAATAATATTTAAATTGTAAATAGGAAAAGGTAGATTTGTAATATAGAAATATGATGCAGGAGCATGTGGGAACCATTAATCAAAAGTAAAAGTCAAAGCTATGGAGGAGGAGACGTGGACAATCATGTGAACCGAGAGTAAAATTCTATTAAAACGAGCTAATTTGATGGAATTGATAAGTCTCAAGAAGACTTAATTTAATGTAATTATCTGCCATGTATGTGTGTTGAGAGATTTAGGCAATTTGTGAGAGGAAATCATGGATTTGAGATGATCCACGCTTATGTAATTTCCTATATAAAGAGAGTTTGTGTTGTGAGATATATAGAGCATAGACAAAGAGTGAGAATACAATGTAGTTGAAGGAGAATTTGTTCCTAAGGCTGAAATGCCTTAGTCTGTAATCGAATTATGTATATGATAGAAATATACATGTTATGTGGATTTTCGTATATATGTGTATGCTTGAACTATAGTTCAGATGTATGTGTTGGAAGAGTTAAATTTCGTGTGACAGGTTATTGATCGACCATCAATCACTATAAGGATCGATGGCGAGCCAATGATAAAACGAGTTAACTATTGTATGAGTGTCGGGAGTGTGTAGACAGAGTATGGCAAAGTAGAGTTTTGTTATAACACAAATTCCATTATAAGTGAACAAGCACAGAGGAGCCGTCAGACCATTTAGATCAACGAATATTAATGGAGGAATAAGAATGGTGGAGGAATAGAACTGGATTGTCAGATCGATGATGATCAACAACTGCAAGGGTAGGAGTGTATAGATGTCTTGATCGTGGCTGAAGCCCTACACTCGCTCCTAGCCGTCGATCTCATATTCAGACTCAGATCACAGTCGATTGTGGGGGTTAAACCCGTTTTAATCTATGTGCTGGTTGAAGTTCCACAAACCATAGATTTGATGGCCCCTTATATCCAACAGATATCAGCTCATAAAGTGATCGAACTTTAATTTCAAAATCGAACCCGAAGATCTATAGATCAAGTATTTATATTTCTTATCGGCTTCGTAAGGGTAGGTAAACATCGCGCAAGATCTCTACCCGATATCGATGCTGATCGTTGGATCAATTGTGCTTTGATCAAACGGTGGAGGATCGCTGATTAGTTTGTTGATCGGTGGAACCATCAACTGTCGGATTGAAGGGTAAGATCTATTGCAGAGAATTAATCCAATAAGGCTTGGGCCTGAGCGGACCTGAGAATTTTATGGACGCGGGTTTATTTTATTTGGGGTTCGGTCTTGTCCGTTTGAAGTGGGACCGACATTCGTTGTCCGGTTATGTGTTGTTTAGCTATTTGGTGATTAGTTGGGCTTTTGTTAAAACTCACCGTTATAGACATATTTGGGCACTACGACCCCAATCTTATATGTCAATAAACCAAGGGATCTTTAACCCTAAAAGTGTTGTTTCATACCCCAGAGGATCATAGTCAACTGATTATATCATTCCCCAGAAGTTCCACCTGAAAAACCACTCAGAACTGGCCAAAACTGGACCATATTGACTGCTCCAATGTCAGGGTGCGATGCATACTGACTCCTACACTAGCCAGGTGTGATGCATACTAAAGAGGCCTTCTGTGGGGTGCGATGAGCGAGAATGGACAAATGTTTGAGATAGTTTGCTAAGTGGATGCTCATGGAATCTTCTAGAAACTTCTCCTATGACACTTGCCTCTCTCAATTCGCCCAGGGATGAGTAAGAGATCCAAGAAATCTCCAAGTGGAACTAAGAACTACAAGTGGACTGACACTAATCAAAAACCTAGAGGTAACTCACACCTTTACAAACATCTATAAATGGATCCCTCATCTGAAAGATCTGGAGGTTGGAATTTTGTAATTTGTAAGGAAGTGTTGATAGTTTGTCTTTGAGAAGAAGCATTGTATTGTTGGGTGATCTTGCTTTTCATGAGGTGAAGAGGGTTTTGATGCTGGGAGGATGATGCTGGACCAGACAACTGGGTTGTAATTCTTCCTTATATTTTAATAAAGTTCTTTGAGTTTTCCTCCATACAATCGTGTACTTGTGAATCTTGTTATTTGTAAATGCCATTGTATGTTCAATGTATTTCTGATTTTGCATTGTTTATGATATAATAGGTCGAGATGCTTTGATGGTGTTCTGTTACGGGACAAGTAGGAGAGGAGTTGTAAGCTCTATCAAGGGGGAGAGAAATCAAGCAAGGAGTCAAGCGGAAGATCCAGATTGGTCCTCTGCTTCTCTCTTATCTATCATACATAAGAGGAAATCACAAATTGCTTTGATTGTTTATTTTTAAGATAGCTTCCAATCTTAGGGGGACTAGCAAATCGAAAAGACACTAGTTTTCTTGGAAACACCCACCAATGTAAAGGCTTCCAATATGTATAGGTGGGCCATAACCCACAGGTTCATGTAAGGATTTATGAAATGAAAGGGAAATTTCCTTTAGGTAGTTTCCATTTTCATTAAGTGGTATCAGAGCAAGGAAAGGTTTCCCGCGAGAAGAGAGAAGATTTTGTGTGCGAAAGGAGGAGGTACAGTTATGTTGAAGATGGTGAGTTTGTGGTATTTATTCAGCGAAGGTGAGAAGAATGCAGCAGCCTAGAGCATGGAGGGTTCAAATGGTTCCAAGGAGAGAGAACCAGAGAGATGCTAGAAGACTAAGCTCAGAGGAGAAGCTTGGTGAGGTATCGTGTAGCAGGGAAGACTGTTATCACAGAGGTTTCGTTGAAGCTCATGAAAAGATCATGAAGGCAGTTCCACTGAGGAAGTGGGTAGAATTTCTAAGGGATGAAGGAGAAGCATATGACCAGGAGGTCATAAATTTTTGTGCCTCGGGAGTCTAGTGCAAGAGCATCCGGGCACCCTTAATCAAAAGTCAAAGTCAAAGCTATGGGGGAGGAGACATGGAAAATCATGTGAACCAGGAGCAAAATTCTATTAAAACGAGCTAATTTGATGGAATTGATAAGTCTCGAGAAGACTTAATTTAACGTAATTATCTGCCATGTATGTGCGTTGAGAGATTTAGGTGATTTGTGAGAGAAAATCATGGATCTGAGATGATCCACACATATGTAATTTACTATATAAAGAGAGTATGTATTGTAAGATATATAGAGCATAGACAGAGAGTGAGAATACAATGTAGTTGAAGGAGAATTTGTGCCTAAGGCTGAAATGCCTTAGTCTGTAATCGAATTATCTATATATAATAGAAATATACGTTTTATGTGGATTTTCGTTTATATGTGTATGTTTGACCTATAGTTCAGATGTATGTGTTGGAAGAGTTAAATTTCATGCGACAAGTTATTGATTGACCATCAATCACTATAAGGATCGATGGCGATCCAACGATAAAACGAGTTAATTGTTGTATGAGTGTAGGGAGTGTGTCGACAGAGTATGGCAGAGCAGAGCTATGTTATAATGCAAATTCCATCATAAGCGAACAAGCGCAGAGGGAGCCATCAGACCATTTAGATCGACAAATATTAATGGTGGAAGAAGAATGGCAGAGGAATAGATCTGGATCGTCAAATCGACAGATCTATCAAATCAACAATGATCAACAACTGTGGGGGTAGGAGTGTACAGATTTCTTGATCGTGGCTGAAGCCCCGCACTCGCTCCTAGTCTTCGATCTCATATTCAAACTCTTAGATCACAGTCGATTGCAGGGCTTAAAACTGTTTTAATCGTGTGCTAGTTGAAGTCCCGCAAACCATAGATTTGATGGCCTCTTATATCCAACGGATGTCGGGTCATAAATTGATCGAACCTTAATTTCAAAATCTGACTCGAAGATCTATAGATAAAGGATTTATATTCCTTATCGGCTCCATAAGGTTGGGCAAACGTCGCGCAAGATCCCCATCCGATATCGCTGCTAACTATTGGATCAAGTGTGCTTTGATCAAACAATGGAGGATCGTCGATTAGTTTGTTGATTCGGTGAACCATCAACTGTCAGATTGAAGGGTAAGACTACGATGGAGAATTAATCCGATAAGGCTTGGGCCTGAGCAGACCCGAGAAGTTTATGGATGCGGGTTTATTTTTTTTGGGGTCCGGTCTTATGTGTTTGAAGTGGGACCGATGTTCGTTGTCGGGTTATGTGTTGTTCCGCTGTTTGGTGATTGCTCAGGTTTTTGTTAAAACCCACCAATGTAAAGGTTTTCAATATGTATAGGTGGGCCATAACCCACAAGTTCATGTAAAGTTTATGAAATGAAAGGGAAATTGCCTTTAAGTAATTTTCCTTTTCATCAAAATAGATAAAGAAATCAAATGGGAGACTATGATAACTATAAAGACAAACCTATTGAGAATAATACAAGAAAAAATATTCTTTTTAAATCTTTCTTACGGTCACATGTTCTAACTATATGTACAAATTAATAGATTTCTTAATGTTATAATATAATAAATTTCAAATACTGTTATTAATATTTTTTAAAATTTAATATATATTTAATAAACATGTTTTACTTTGAAATTATGTGAATATTTTCAAATAAATCAGCATCCAATAAAAGTAACAATTCTTCCACCTATATATCCCAATTAATATATTCTTAATATCATAATATAATAAATTCAAATACTATAATTGGATATTTTTTATTAATTTAAATACATTTTTAATAAACATGTTTTACTTTGAAAATTAGGAATGTGAATGCTTTTCAAAATAAATAGTGCATCTGTTGAGATTTTCTGTTTCATTAAAATAGGCAAAAATCTCAGTGTGTGACAACAATAGGAATTTGTTGCTAGATTAGCTCCAGGTTGTTGGGAGAGAGTTAATGCATCCTATATTTGATGTGAGAGTATTTATGAGGCAGTTAGATTATCCTAGCTGTAAAATAGGTATCCATACGGATTGTTTTTGGGTGAGAGAGTTTGTGAGGAATTGATTAATTTTGTAATCTCCTGTTTGATTAATAAAGATTGCCGATGCCTATGTTTGGTGGATGTAGCCCAGATTGGTTGGGTGAACCACGTTAATCTGCTGTCTCCTGTGCATGATTATATTTGCTGTGTATATGTTTTTTGTCTGCTATGCAATCTTGGCTCTAACAAATGGTATCAGAGTGAGGTTGGAGGAGTGCGCAGCAGAGGAGTGACGGGTCGGTGGAACTGCATTGTGGCTATGGAGCGTTGGATGTGTAAACCTTGCTGGTGCGTTGCTGATCAATGCTGTGTGGAGGATGATTTGTCAGACCTGCGTGTTAATGTTGCGTGGAGAGTGCGTATGCTGTCCTGCAGAAATTGAATTTGCAGGTAGAGAGAGCCATAAATCGCTCACGGGTTCAATTCTTAAACAGGTCAACTGATTATAGTTTACATATAGTTTCTTGAAATCGTCCAAACTCCAGCATGGTATTGGATGCATGAAAATTGTTGAGATATGATTACTATGATCACGCGTGCCTTAAATTTCCATATTTCCATCGCCTATACCTCTAATTTATTTAAGCAGAAGACAACAAGATTTAATTTCAACACGCTGTGATGCGGTTTTTCACAACAGAATTTAATTACAACACGCTGTTATGCAGTTTTCTATCTGTGTCTTTGCAAAACTTTGCAAATTTAACATAACAGGTCCCCTTTGACCACGCATTGTTGTCTCGGTTGATGGCTAAACTACAAAAAGTTTATTCTATGGAAAAGGCGGAGTACTATCAATAGCTTGGCCTACACGATGGCAAGGTTTTTTGTTTAGAATGCTGGGACTAGTGAGAGCGGATGTTGGAGTTCTTTTGGATTTCTGATATATGTTCTGCGTTGATATATGTTCTGTGTTGAAATATGTTCATACGCTGAAATATGTTTAGCGTTGATATATGTTTTGTGTTGAATTCTATTTTTGTGTATGAATTCATGAGCCAATGTCAGTTATGGATATCATAAAAATTGTGCCATGAATTTATGAAGTATGTGAACGTATGGTACAACGGCACAGGAATTTTTTTTTTTTAAAGGCAAAGGCAGTGTCATATAAGGCATAGGAAGTTTTTTATATTAATTGTTGGTATTTAACACTTGGTGTTTTGGAGATTATTGTTTTTTGGTTGATACAAGATGGCGAAAACTCAGAGTGCCCGGTTTGAAATTGAGAAGTTTAATGGCAAAAATAACTTCGAGATCTGGAAGGTGAAGATGTACGATTTGCTTGTCCAACATGGTGTGGCAAAGGCGTTGTTGGGCAAATCCAAACAGCCTTACAACATCACAGATAATGAGTGGGCCGAGATGGATGAAAGAGCAATAAGCGCAATTTGACTGTGTCTGGCGGATGATGTCCTGTTTAATATCGTGTCGGAGACAACAGCTGCTGGTTTGTGGACGAAACTGGAGAAAATGTACATGACCAAATCCTTAACCAATAGGATTCTCCTGAAGAGAAAATTGTACAGTTTGTGAATGAAGGAAGGTACATCAATTGTTGATCATTTAAATGCTTTTAATACTCTTCTTGTGCAATTACAAAGTATAGAAGTAAAAATTCAATCCGAGGAAAAGATATTACTTTATTGTGCTCATTTCCCGAGTCATGGGATCATTTTGTTACTTCTATAAGTCTTAGTTCATCAGAAACTATTGAGTTTGATGATGTAGTTGCATCCTTATTATCGGAAGAAACAAGGAGAAGGTCGCAATCAAAAACCTCTACATCAGAAGCTATGATGGTTAGAGGTCGTTCGAAAGAAAGACGCTTCAGTAGGCTGAGCGACTCACGTTCAAAGTCGAAAGGGAAGAAGAGTAAACTAAAGTGTTGGTTTTGTGGCAAATCAAGGTATTTAAAGAAGGACTGCTGGAAGCGACAACAACGAACTTCAAAAGCAGATTCTTTGACAGAGAAGAAGGAGGTAAATACAACAGATACAGGTTCGACATCTGGTTCAGGTATGAGTGATGAAGTATTATCAGTTAATGTGTCAAATCATGATCAACATTGGTTGTTAGATTCCGGTGCATCAAACCACATGTGTATCCATAAAGAATGGTTTTAAGACATATAAATCAATTAATGATGGAGTTGTGTACATGGGTAATGATGTAACATGTAATATTGTGGGGATTGGGAGTATACAACTGCAAATGTTTGATGGGACAACTAAAATGTTAACTGATGTGAGGCATGTACCAGATTTAAGGGAAAATTTGATTTCATTAGGAGCACTTGATTCAAATGGATATAAAACTATAATTCAAGGTGGAGTAATGAAAATTTAC
>APFE030428920.1:2403-14456 GCA_000404065.3 Pinus taeda
AAAAAGGTTTGCAGATAAGGAGGAGGACCTTTAGGTTGGTGTGTTGGTATCATGAACATCTGAGCAATGCAGGTTATCTTTGATTTGGGTAATTGAGCTGCTTTTTCAAGTAAAAATCCCATGGAAAGACAAGCAAGGGGCTTAGTGGAATGGAAATGTATCATCTCATTGATGGATTCAGCAGTTATGGAAAAAAGGACAATTTGGGAAGGAGACATAACTGCTCTATGGACAGGGTCATAGTTGGCACAGCATTAGTGAATGATGTTTGGGAAAACATGGACTGAGGGAAGGAAGTACATGGGAAGGTTTGATTCCCACAGTCCAAAAATATTAGAGTTGCTTAGATAACTATCCCTAATTTGGCAAAAGGTCTGAAGATGATTCCTGTCACCAGATAAGTCTTTTATTTGGAAATCTCTATCGGCCAAGGGTAGATAATCTAAGTCTTTATGAGGTGCGTTCATGGGCGCGACATTCAGGGCTATGGGGGCTTCCATGTTTGGTTCTTGTGTATTCAACCTGAAATTCGGGCTTCTGTGGAAACAATGAACTAAACAGCAGGTTTGGGGGTCTTCTTATGGTAGCTTTGGAATGATTTTAACTTGAATTCGGCTCTTTGATGTAAAATTCTCAGTGGAAAAACTGAAATTACAGGTTTGTGAAGTGAATTGGGTAAATACCTGTATTTAAGAGGCAAATTGTGTAATTCGCAGGTTGAACGACGAACTTTAGAGCGCGACGCTGGAATTTCTTGGCCGGGTGGTGGATTGGACGTATTTTGCATGGAGCACAGTCTGCAGGGAATAAGGGTGAAAATGACATTTTCTCGTCAATTTAACGAAATTTGGTTTGCCAGGGATTTTTTGGCATTTATTGGGCAGATGACGTCAGCATGACGTCAGGGGGGTACGGGACAAATGACGTGGCAGGTGACGTCAACGAGGGATGATGTGGCAAGACGACATCAGCAAAGGGTCAATGGGAGGGCGGTAAGTTGTTTACCCTGCACCACTTATGGGCTTAGGCGGTTTTGGGTGGAGGGGCGGCGAACACGCCAGGCAGTTGACACATGGATCCGGTATGGGCGCAATACCACCATTTCCCCGCGGCTTAACGTTAGGCAGATGGAGGGCTAGCGAAATGGATCTCCGCCATTGGATGCAGAGCGGATGATCAGATGGTTGGCGCTTTATGAACAAGGCGGGGAATTTAACAAGCGAGGGAGGCATTTAAATAGTGTTTTTATAATGGTTTCAGGGTGATTTTTATTGGTCGTCGGGGTTGATTTTAGGTTATTAATTAACCAAATGTTAATTAATCCCAAGGCTTTGTGCCGTGGAAAGGGTTATTTAACAAGTTTCAATTAACCTTGTAAATTCCCAAAAAGTGTTTATGGTTATAGTTAACCGGGGGGCGAGGATATTAGAATATAGGGGTTTTTATAATATATACATAATACGGGGATTAGTAAATGATTTTAACCAGGAGCTAATATAATAAAGTCAATGGTTAATATGAAATTTTGAAATGCAAGCGCTAAGTTTAAAATGTTAAAAACTTAGGCTTAGGGGAAAAAAGGAGTTTATACAAGGAATATGGCCATTTTTCCTAAGTAAAGTAGGAATTCACTTAGGCCATTTATGAAATGAGATGGAGTGACTTTTAAGGATATTAAGAAGATCTTAATACCTTTGGGGGAAATTAGTAAATGATTTGGGGAAAAGCGTGAATGGAAGTTAGTTATGAATCTGCCTCGCTTGAGCTGCATCAAAATATCTGCTTTGCACTTGTGATAGAGGTGTAAGTTGACACACATTTTAAGAAACAGAATCCATCACAAGTCTCACTCTGCAACACCAAAACTGCCTACCCAGCGTACTTTGCCTAACATTTTTTCTTCTTTCTTGGGTGCACTTGGACTGGCAAACCCTTTTCAACTTATCTTTTCTTTTCAATGTGAGCCTACCTAAGTCTACACTTATTTCTTCCAAGGGCTCAAATTAAACTATTGAACTCTTTGCTTCTCTACCTATCTACTTATCTGCCAAGATTAAACAGTTTGGACAGATTTTTATTCTCTATCTCTAAAACAGGAAATTCAAACATGAACTAGCCAAGATTAATCTATTTGGCCATTCATCAATTATGGTAAAAAGTTCAACACGCTGTACATGATGCTTTATTTACATAAAATGAAATAGTAGTGGCATTTGGACTTGCACACTTTCCTGGTCTTTTTATTTGGGGTTCATTTCTTTCACTGTTTTGACCATTTTATTCTTTTTACCCTTTTCTTTTTCTTTTAGGGCATACCCTCTTTACATTTTTTCAAATTTTTTGATTGTTTTACAATATGGACAATCTTTGCAGCCAGAAAAGGTATGAACATATTACAGAGCTCATCAATGTCAATCATGAAATATGATACCTATTGATATAGGAGCATAACATGTGTAATTAACTTGTAGGGTTGATTGCTTTGACATGCATGTGATGTAATGTTGACTTGGGAGAAGTTAACTTGGTCTCCAAGATGGAGATAATAATGAAGTGTTTCATCTTTTGAAAAGAGTCCTAATGGTCTTTTTCTACATGCTTGACTTGCAGAGTCATTTGTTTAAAGGCATGTTTTGTGGGCTTGTTATCTAGTCCATCATTTGTACGAAGATGTAAGACCTGGAGGTGTTCACAAGCTGTGAAATCTGTTTCTTTGGTTGAAGCAGGAGTTTAGGCCATCCAGTCGTTGTCTGTATTTCTATTGTTGTTAACAGTTGTTGTTGACAGCTTGTTAAACAGATACAAATGAAAGTTTTGTGGAGCAAATGAACTTCACATTTGTTTGAGCCACCTTGGATCAATGATCAAGGCAAAGAAGTTCAAACCACCTTCTATGACCATTTCAGCAGAAGTTCTACAGGGAGGTAAGGAGGGAGACAGTTCTTCCTAGGAAGACTAGCCCATCTAGGAAGGGAAGTGGTCAGAGACTTTGGTTCATAGGCACTATGCAAGGAAAGTGTGTGGAGGCTGAAAGAAGAGGGTGTTGTTACTCTTAGGTACTGTTCAGATCAGTATATCAGTCTTTTGGAGACCAAAAGTTCTTTTAGTGGGAAGGTGTGAACCAAAATGGATTTTGGATAGACTCCTAAGTCTAAGTGTCCCTCACTGAGGAAAATGAAAGTCCAAGGAAGTTCCTGGACATAGCCCCATTGCAGAGATATTTTCATTCAATCTACTCTGCAACTTGAATGGGAAAAAATGGACTTAGGATGCAGAACTTATCGCTCAAAGAAGATGCCCTTTGTTCTTTGGAAAAAGAGGCAAAATCCCCTAAAAATGGAAAAAAACCCGTATAAAGGGAAATCGCATCGGAGAAGGGTCAAAGAGGTGGACTTAAGCGAAAAGGGGAGAAACCCCCGATTGCCTATCTCTGATATATCAATTCGGAGATAGGCATGTGTGCGATGGTGGGACCCTGGGCTATGCGATATACCGATTGCCGATGATTGGATCGACAAATCAGTATCGACGATGGCATGAGGCAAAGGTTGGACCCCCGGGCCTACACGACTTGCGATTGTGATACATCACATTGCAACGTCGCATTGCAGTGATGTAAAAGGGCGATAATATGCCGGACCCGATAGATTTATTAGCATGGATCTATAACATTTGAGTTCTGCCATAAAGGGACTTTTGCGTGTATTAACGTGTTTCAGTGTAAAAACTGAAATACAAAGGAAAAAGCCCCCAAAGTGATACAATCGGAACCAAAGGGGAAATAAAGGCGTGATTAATGTTATTTGAGTTCTGTAAAGGCGGATTGTGGGTGGGCCTCAAGCAGTAAACGGTTTTGTGCTGGCTCTGCCCAATCCCACGCAATGAACGATGCGTGGCTTGGCAGAGTAACAAGGAAACCGCCTTTTCAGGTGGGTAACCCCCGTACTCCTTGTTGGAAATAATACTGAGAGGGGGGGAGGTGAATCAGTATTAGCAAATCAAAAACTTTTCACTTCCATAATTAGATTCATATACGCTACTTCAGTTAAGGGAACCCACGTGTACACGCAACTATGTTTAATGCAATTAGTGTATATCCAACAAACTTAAGATTCAGTTAATTCATCATATGTCGATCTTTAATCAGTGCATCAGAACATCATTAACCATATAAATAGTAACCAGGTGCATTAAACATAGAACAGATCATCATACATAAGAGACACACATCAACACCATGATATAAGGTGGAAACCCAATGCGGGACAAAAACCACCTGCTACTGTTTTCTTAATATAAGAAAAACATGTTTACAATCTTGTATTGGCGCAGACTCATAACAGTAAGAAGGCACCCACCTACAGAAGGCTACAACCTTCTCGCGTTCTCTAGCTACTACTAGAAGGGAGCTACAACCCCCTAGCTCTTGTACTAGCCGATATGTTTACTAGTATGTAGGCGCCGGCCTACTGAAAACTCCAACCTTCACTCGTTTTCCAGCTGCTATTGGAAGGGAGCTCCAAACCCCTGGCTCTTATACTGGCTGATATGTTTACTACTACGTAAGCGCCAGCCTACAGAAGGCTACGACCTTCTCTCTTCCTCCAGGGACCACGTTTCATAAATTTTCATACTGGATACCCTGAAGCACAACACCATAATCTGAAGGCCACGTTTCATCCAATTTTCATACTAGACCCATCAATCAACATTGAGGCACAAAATCAATCACCACTGTAATACAACTATTGCATCAACCAATCATCAATCTCTGAATCACCCAATACTGAATCACTAAAACCCTGTCAACAAAACACAGTCACCAGAACACAGAGCAGACCACAAAATTCTGCAACAACAACCAGATCCAACTACAACTTCAAATATCATACTTCATAATATATACGCTACTCTGATGAGCCGAACCATCATGTATACACACTTTTACCAAATTTAACCCGTGTACAAATCTGCAAATATTTACTCATAACTTTGCAGCTATTCCAGACATCATTCATACCCAGATCATAACATTTATACACTAAAACATGTGTCAATAATTAAGATGTAGTCTATCCATGATCAAACCACATAATGATAATACATTCCAATCCTTATGATCCTGATCCATCATCCATCATCAACCGCATAGGTGCATCCTTGGTTCAGATTAAGAAAAGTATCACAAACCCATAACCAGCGTCCTAGATCTCACACTTCAACGAATATTCATCACTTGCATACTTGCACTTTGGCCTAATGATCTTCTTCTCCTTATATAGGTTTAGGCCTCTCTCAATACCATGGTCCAAAACCACGTAGGACCAATACCTTGGACCCAATACCTAGGGTCAATACCTCGGACCAAATACCATGGACCAATACCAAAATACCATGGTCCAAATACCACGGACCAAAACTTAGTTTTCCAACATGTACGCCCCTTTCCTTTTGTGAAAGTGCATGTGTACATTATACGTGCCTTTATCTATATTGAAACTGCGTGTATACGCGACTTGGTATATAGTGAACCTGCGTATACCTTTTCGTATATGCGACTTTGTATATAGCAAACCTGTGTGTATACACGGCTTGGTCAATGGTGAACCTGCATACACATTTCTTTTGTTGTTTACCTGCTATATTGTGATCTTTCATCTGAGAGAGTTTCCATCAAGGACAACACTTGTGTCATCCCTGTATCATAATGCCAACAATCTCCCCCTTTGGACTTTATGGCAACAACCACACCAAGTCACTCTCCCCCTTTGACATCAAGGGCAAAGGGCAGACCAAGATATTCTCTCCCGTGATATACATTCTGCTGTCCATACTCCCCTTGAGTACATGTTGAAATCTCTGATTGAGCTCCCCCTTTGTACATGCTAATATTATCAATCCGTCCATGCTCTCCTTGAGCACATGCAGAGTCTGCAAAAATATTTTTCAAATGAATAACATGACTCTACAACTCAACTAAGTGAGTATGACCTTCCTATCACCAATGACTCATACATACATCGATCTCCCAACCAAGTGGGGATACACCATTTTGAGGGGTATACCAAATGTTTATACATGACTGAAATAGAAATTATTACATCATCCTTCCAATGCAAAGTGGGGTTACAAATTAGGTCTTTTCATGACCTTTACATCAAATGATATACATGACTTTTATAACAATGACCAGCAATCTAAACAGGACCATGATAGTCATCAGCAACTATCAGACACCATATATAATCTGCACCATAAGCATCTGTCACCAGCATCCAGACTTGTAACCTGTAATACCATTCTCTTCGGCAACTAACAATCATTTAGCCACATAAGCATCATCACCAAAGATTTCTAACCATAATGCCAACAATGCATTTATTCAAAGCATATGCTCCCCCTGAACCTGTTCCATCTATTCACTGTTAGATTTGATCATGCATATATCAGCAAGAAGTATCAAGGCATCATCATCAAGTTAGGGTCAAAAGCACTTCTAAACAACACCTTATGAGTACCAACACATTTCCACACATCATCAGCAGATTGTAACAATTATCAAACAAAGCAAATAATTGACTGAATCATATCAGACCCTTTTTCTTGAATCTGTCCCACTGCTTTTCCTCAAACCAACATATATGCCACTGTGCAGCTTCAAACTCGCGTAGACATGCGACTTGTCTTTATGAAACTTGCGTATGATATTTAGAACATTGAGGTTCCACACCTTCAGCTCCCTCTAAGTCTGTCATGTCTATATACTCTGCTATGCCACATCTTTCTGACTGTACTTCCTTTTTCTTCCATATCTTCGACTGTGATGATGTTTTCTCCTTTTGGTATGGTGCCCAAAATCTTCTCCTGCATTCCTTTTCTATATGTCCAAGCTTTTTACATGCATAACATCTTATATGTTTCATATTCCTTCTATAGCAATCAATGGCTTTGTAACCAAACATATTGCAAGAAAAACAGTATCCCTTAAAGTACCTGGAGCGTGATGATATTTCTGTGTGATGGTCTTGAACCATTCTACTTCTGCATCTGGCTACAACATGCCCAAATTTATGACATATAAAACATGCAACATTATTCATCAGAGGAAATAATCGTCTATCACTTCCACAGATAGAAGTAAAGGATTTTCTTTGAAGACTATCTTTCCTTGGTTGTTGATGGGTTTGACCTCTCATCTCCTTGTTGAGCATTTCAGATTTTGCATTAGAGTTCCTTGCCTCACCTTCTAAGCTATATTCACCTTCAACAGATTCATAAACACCAAGACCAGTTTTGATAGCAGGCGACCTTTGACTACTAAGAATATCATCCAAAATTTTAGTACTGTATTGAAATCGTAATAGTTTATCTTTTTCTTCTAATTTACCTTTCAAGATATTTACCTCAACCTGATGTTATTCTTCCTTTTCCAGATATTGCTTCTTCAAGATTTCTTCCTTCTTCCACTTGTTGCCTTAGTTTGAGAATCTCATTTTCTTGGTCTTCATTCTGCTCCTGCAGCATTTGACATACTCTAAAGACACACTCCAGCTGAGCTTTTAAGTTGATAACTTCTTCATTGAGGGCACTCTCCCTTTTGTTAAATAGATCTTGTTGATATATGATTTTATCTGATGCTTCATTTGCTTGTTCATCTTCAATCTGAGGTGATTCAGAATGTGAATAATTTCTTCCACTTAATAGCAGGTTGTCACTGTTCCTTTGAGTTGTCTTCTTCTTCTGACGCGCTTTCTTTCCCATTGTTCTACGGATCTCCTTCAAGCAATCAAGCTTCTACCAAAGGACCTTATCTAATACCAATTGTTGAAAATAATACTAAGAGGGGGGGGGGTGAATCAGTATTAGCAAATCAATAACTTTTCATTTCCATAATCAGATTCATATACGCTACTTCAGATAAGGGAACCCGCGTGTACATGCAACTATGTTTAAGACAACTAGCGTATATCCAACAAACTTATGATTCAGTTAATTCATCATATGTTGATCTTTAATCAATGCATCAGAATATCATTAACCATATAAACAGTAACCAGGTGCAGTAAAAACAGAACAGATCATCACACATAAGAGACACACATGAACACCATGATATAAGGTGGGAACCCAATGCGGGACAAAAACCACCTGTTGTTGTTTTCTTTAATATAAGAAAAACCTGTTTACAATCTTGTACTGGTGCAGACTCATACCAGTACGCAAGCACCCACCTACAGAAGGCTACAACCTTCTCTCATTCTCCAGCTACTACTGGAAGGGAGCTACAACCCCCTAGCTCTTGTACAAGCTGATATGTTTACTAGTACGTAGGCGTCGGCCTACTGAAGGCTCCAACCTTCACTCGTTTTCTAGTTGCTACGGGAAGGGAGCTCAAACCCCTTGGCTCTTGTATTGGCTGATATGTTTACTAGTACGTAGGCGCCAGCCTACAGAAGGCTACGACCTTCTCTCTTCCTCTAGGGACCACGTTCCATAAATTTTCATACTGGATACTCTTGAAGCACAACACCATAATCTGAAGGCCATGTTTCATCCAATTTTCATACTAGACCCATCAATCAACATTGAGGCACAAAATAAATCACCACTACAATACAACTATTGCGTCAACCAATCATCAATCTCTGAGTAACCCAATACTAAATCACTAAAACCCTGTCAACAAAACACAATCACCAAAACACAGAGCAGACCACAGAATTCTGCAACAACAACCAGATCCAACTGCAAATTCAAATATCATACTTCCTACTATATATGCTACTCTGATGAGCCGAACCAGCGTGTATACATGCTTTTACCAAAGTGAACCCGCGTACAAATCTGCAAATATTTACTCATAACTTTGCAGCTATTCTAGACATCATTCAGACCCAGATCATAACATTTATACAATAAAACATGCGTCAATAATTTAGATCTATTATATCCATGATCAAACCACATAATGATAATACATTCCAAGCCTTATGATCCCAATCCATCATCCATCATCAATCGCATAGGTGCATCCTTGGTTCAGATCAAGCAAAGCATCACAAACCCATAACCAGCATACTAGATCTCACACTTCATCAGATATTCATCTCTTGCACACTTGCACTTTGGCCTAATGATCTTCTTCTCCTTATATAGGTTTAGGCCTCTCCCAATACCATGGTCCAAAACCACATAGGATCGATATCTTGGACCCAATACCTAGGGTCAATACCTCAGACCAAATACCATGGACCAATACCAAAATACCATGGTCCAAATACCACAGACCAAAACTTAGTTTTCCAACATATACGCGCCTTTCCTTTTGTGAAAGTGTGTGTGTACATTATAGTCCCTTTGTATATAGTGAACCTGTGTGTATACGCGACTTGGTATATAGTGAACCTACGTATACCTTTTCATATACGCGACTTTGTATATAGTGAACCTGCATGTATACGTGGCTTGGTCAATGGTGAGCCTACGTATACCTTTCTTTTGTTGTTTACCTACTATACTGTGATCTTTCATCTGAGAGAGTTGTCATGAAGGACAACACTTGCGTCATACCTGTATCATAATTCCAACACTCCTAAGCCGCCCGAAAATGCATGGTGACCGTTGGATCAAAGATCCCGTAGATCAATCGTGGAGAGAGCGATAGCAGCAAAAGGTGGACTCAATGCAATATTAGGGTGGATGCGATATAATTGGAAATCCGATAGGCTGCGTTTTGGCGTATTTTCCTGTGTTTTACAGTGTTTCTTTGTGTAAATAGGGAATAACTGATTCTAGGCATTTCAAGCACCGATGGTTCCTTCTGTTATAGAATAGGTGGCCACCATCCTTGAAGGTGTTTAGAAATGATTTCTAATGCTCAGAATGGGATTTGAGCAGACAGAGGCCGAGAGCCAGAGAGCCCAGAAGAGGAAAACGAACAGACAGTGTCGATTGGCTTAAAAGCTACAAAATGACAAAGACAGAAAAGGAAGGGGTCGAGACAGGAGTGCAGAAAGCTAAGCCAAATATGGAAGTAGAGGCAAAGAAAGTAGAGAGAGTCAAAGAAGCCAAAGTCGAAGAGACAGAGCTAGAGCCGAAGAGCCAGAGCCAAAGCCAAGAGCCAGAGCTAGAGCTGAGAGCCAGAGCGAGAGCCGAGAGCTAGAAAGTCGAGAGATTCAAGAGCTAGGGATAAAATTGTTAGAAAATTATATATTACAGAGCAATTGAACACATAAAATATTGTAGAAATATAAACACAAAAAATGCATAAAACAAGAGAGACACAAATATATGTGGTTCACCCAGTTTGGGCTACGTCCAAGGAGAAACAGCCAGTCCTTCTTTTTATATTATCCAGCAAACTGAAGAGACACAACCTACAGTAGATCTGTTGTAATTCCCTCTTCGCTCTCAATCTCCTCTCTCTTCCTCACTGAGAATAAAGATATGCATAGACGCAATACAATTCCCTCATATATAGCGAGGGGTTGCCTTCTAGGGCAAAAAACCCTAAATTAAACATAACTTCTACCATCAGATCTCCGCCTAATGAACGACCCAAATTGACTACGAAATTACAATATTTTACAAGGAAATTTTACATATATTCTTAGCTTCAGGGGTGCTACCCCCAATCCCCCCACTAGGGGGGGCTCCCAAAGGTCGCAGCCACCCCCCCTAGACACCCCCTATAGTGAATATTTTACGGGCGTTGTTGCCGCCCCATTACGAACTGGGGTCCAATGCGGTGATACCTTTGAATATAGAAGATAATCAGGCTCCATACCAACCAATCTCCAACTTGGATACTGATTATAGCAACTCCACCGCTGCTTCATTTGTTGGACAATGACTCCACTTTGGACCTGATTGTTTCTCATCTTCTTCATCATACTTGAAGACCAATTGAAACTAAGCAAATTCTCAGTTTCTCCCTAGTTACAACTTTTGTTAACATATTTGCAGGATTCTGGCTAGTGTGTATCTTTTCTAGCTTAAATTGTCCATCTTCCAACGTTGACCGTATGAAATGGTACTTGACCTATATATGTTTAGTCTTGGAATGAAATGTAGAGTTCTTTGCAAGATGTATGGCACTCTGGTTGTCACTATATAACTTGCCCAACTTCTGCTTCTTACCCAATTCATCCAGAAACCTTTGTAACCAAATTATTTCTTTACTAGCCTCTATAGCAGCAACATACTCTACTTCTGTTGTTGAGAGTGCAACAACACTTTGCAGTTTTGAGACCCAATTGATAACTATTCCACCTACAATAAGCACATACCCTGTTGTGCTCCTCTTTTTATCTCTATCACCTACCATATCTGCATCAACATATCCCTGTAGATCAATGTTTGAACCACCAAAGCATAATGCTTGATTTGTGGTACCTCTCAAATACCTGAGAATCCACTTCATCGCCATCCAATGTTCTTTTCCTGGATTGTTCATGTACCTGCTTACAAGTCTCACTGCATGTGCAATATCAAGCCTTGTGCAGACCATTGCATACATTAAGCTTCCAACTACTGATGCATTTGGAACTTTAGACATATGAGCCATTTCTTCCTGAGCCTTGGGACACTCCTCCTTACTTAATTTGAAATGGCTAGCCAAAGGTATACTAACTGGTTTTGCATTCTGCATGTTAAATCTTTTCAACACCTTTTGTATGTACTCATTCTGAGACAATGTTAATTTACGATTTTTCCTGTCTCTAGTTATTCTCATACCAAGGATTTGTTTTGCAGCTCCCAAATCCTTCATTGCAAATGAATTTGCCAATTTTCTTTTGAGCACATTTATTTCCTGCATGTTGGATCCTGCAACAAGCATGTCATCTACATACAATAACAATATAATATAGCTGCCATCATTTTGCTTTTTCAGATAAACACAATGATCAGAGTGACATCTAGTATAACCTTGTTCAGACATAAACTTGTCAAATTTTAGATACCACTGCCTTGGAGCCTATTTTAAGCATACAAGCTCTTCTTCAACCTGCACACTAGTTTCTCCTTCCCTTTCACTTCATATACTTGTGGCT
>APFE030428932.1:0-35470 GCA_000404065.3 Pinus taeda
CTACTTCCAACTAGGTCTTAAATGACCTAATCCAGTGTCAATGCTCCTCACCCCAGAACTAAAATGATCATGTTTATGCGCATTTAGCAAATAAGGAATCATTTCTACTAACCAAGAGAAGGATTAAGGAAAAATGATTATCATCTACATAAATAAATACGAGGATCAAACCCACACATTAACTCCATAGTCACTTATAGATTAAATATAGATATTATACATAACGATTAAAACCGCTTAATTCCATAGTAACTTATCGATTTGTACATCCATTGAATTGAAAGTATCCGTTGGGCATACGCATTAAAACCTAATTCCCCTATAGCAAAATAATAATCATGACGTGACCCTGTCCCTACTGACCTGCACCTCCACCTCTTGTCGGCTTGATTTGGAAACTCAAGCCTCATGTCAAAAGACAGCGACTGATGCCCACCACGTTCGCATCGACATGCCTTGGCGCTGTGAGACCCACCTTGCCTTTTGGTCTTTTTCTTGGTGAATTCCCCATATCCATACGCAGGTTAAGTGGTGGGTATTGTAGATTCCCTTCAGCTTTCACACATTTCAAGGTTTTGGATCTATCTATCTGCCACCCTCCTTTATGTTGTCGCTGCACTGGCATGCGTCTAATCATCAGAAACCTTCCTTCACAAAAGTGGAGATAAAGATAAAGACGAAGGTTGATTACTATTATGAAACAGAGATTAGGTGTGGCGGTGAAATTAGTATTATTATTGGAAGTTTGGTTGTGATTTCAATTCGGATTAAATTGATTCAAAATTATATTTTGAAGATTTTTAAATTTTCCATGGTAACTAAGCAATTTGGTTGTGATTCAGTTTTGCAATGACACGTTGAACACAAACTTGAAGAGATGTGTCGATGATCGTGAGGGCATTGCCATTGATGATGTGATGACTTGTCACTTCTCTTGAAGAGATGTGTAGATGATCGTGATCAGGGCATTGCCAGCAACTTAGTTGTAATTCAGTTTTCTAATGACACGTTGAATACAAACTTGAAGAGATATGTCGATGATCGTGAGGGCATTGCCATTGATGATGTGGTGACTTACTTGTCCCTACTCGGAATATCTTGAGCTAATGAGTCTAGATTTATATTCGAATAATAGATTAATAATAAATAATAAATCTACACTTGGAAAATGGATGAAGGAAATTACCATCCATACCTTGTGGAGTTTAAAACCAACACCGAAAAGAAGCCGTTAAATGTAGAACTGTAATTACTGGTGAGAATATAGGCGATTATGGTTAATAAAGATGATGTCAAAGTGTAATTACTGGCGAGAATATAGGCGATTATGGTTAATAAAGATGATGTCAAAGTGTATTATAGAAGAAGTGGTTCATGAGAAAATTTTAATGGAGATCAATTATGATAAAAAATTGTATAAAGAAGAGAAAAGTGCTCAACAAAGTATTGTTTTAAAAAAATAAAAAATTATTGTACAAATAAAGTGAAGTAAATATGTAATGTAAAATTGTATTTTCATTTTTTAAATGTATAAGTTCATTAATTGAAACCTACAAATTATATGGATAAACTCCATTATCAATTTGGTGAGTTTTGGTTGTGTTATTTTAGTTTTAGTTTTAAGTTTTTGTACTTAAAAGCAAATTTTCAATATGAATGCAAGATTCGTGAGAAGTTTGCTATGATAATTTGAATTAATGGATTTTCTTTTTAAATAAAACCTTTAATATTAATTTGTTAGATCAAATTTGCTATTAAAATAATCTATAAAGGTATACTACTTTAGATTTGCACAAAATGATGATATTAAATGCTAAGTATTTGTTGATGTGATGACTTAAATGTCCTTTCTCAAAACTCATAGTGGTTATGTGATTCGCTTCATATTTGAACATCATATTATATAATGGATCCATGCCTTGGAAGTGGATGAAGAGAGATTCCTATCTATAGTTCATTGAGTCTAAAACAATTTACTTAGAAGAAGGTGGTGTGGGATGTAATATTAAAATGAGTGGAAAAATAAAGAATGCGAAACAAGAGAGAACTTTGGAGCATGATTAACATATAGTAAGAAAAGTGGCTATTTATTTGTCAATTTGAGATGGGTGGATCTATGAATCTCCAATTCAGGATGAAGTTATTGCGTTGCATGCTTTCAACTTGCAACCTATAGGTAAAAGAAGACACTCATGCTAAAGGGTATAGCAATAGAAAATTTTATGAAGTAAGTAACAATAAAAACTGAAAAATAACAATGAAAAATAATGAAAATAAAATATTGTTTAAAAATAATGAAAATGCTCAAAGCAAAACATTGTCTACATAAAATCATAAATTATTAAAAAGTGTGAACTCACATCTGATGTGAAACTAAATAAAAAATTATCTCCATAAAATCACAAATTATTAAAAAGTATGAACCAAAATTATTAAAAAGTATGAACCAACATTTGATGTGAAAGTGTTTTCAATTTTTATATATGAATTCAATTTTTATATATGAATTCATTATTTTATTAAATTATTGAGAATTTCTCTTTAAATTTTAAATTTCAATGATTAAATAATTAATCAATGATTAAATAATCAATTTTTAATTAGTTTAACCAATTTTATGTAACTCTCTAAATTTTAAATTTTAATGATTTAGCCTTTAAATATTAATTTGTAATTATCTATATCAATTTTAGAACGCAGATACCTGAAATTGAAAGAGCCTTTTATAGGAATCCAAATTAATTTTTTTTTTAATGAAGCGTTTAACACTGAATCGTTCGATCATAATTTGAACCAGAATTTCACTAAAATCTAACACCGACAACGGTGGGGTTTTACAGCAGACATTTGCGAAGGTCTATTACGTCAGTCACATACATTTGCAGAAAGAGAAGTGGACTTCTACCTCATCATGTCAGAATAATCCAAAAAAGCCATGTGACTTTCATCATCCACCCAACATCAATGCCAGAGGATTAATTGCTGCTACGGTTGCAGTTGGCAGAGAAAAATAAAACACAATCTCTTTGCATAAAATCTGAGATCAACTCGGCTTTGGTGGCCGTGAAGTCTGAAATAATATTTATCATTTACGACATTGAGATTTGAATGGATCGAAGCAAATACAGCATGGACCTCTGCCAATGGTTTTACCTTGGACTGGACTGAGTGTTAGAAGATACAGGCACAAATACAATTGCTATACAATTCGGATTCTATAGTTGTACTTGATCAATATGTGTGATTCTGATAGCGAATTCCATGAAGGAAAGGGCCACTATGATTGTGTCGCAAATCCAATAAAGCACGGGATGAAAGCCGAAGGATTTGAACGCAGAGGCCAATCCTGGTATTCACTTCCACTTCTTCCTCTGCCCGTAGATGTAATCGTGGTTTAATAAGATTACTTTAGGGTCTGCAGTTATTTTTCGATCCACTGCATTTCGGTTTTTTTAAATTTATGCATGAACACCAGTTCTGCAATCAAATTTTAGTGGCTTTACATAAGGATTGTGTCAAAATGGTTATTATTTGTTGTGACGTCATAGGTATGCAGCCACGGATTTTCCCAACGACCTCGTTGTGGAGATCGAAGATGTGAGCTTTCATATCCACAAGGTAAGGGAGAGCATATCCTATTATGTATTGAGCATTGAAATACAAAGAGAATATTAAAAATATCATTATCTTCAAATTTAAGCCTAGGTAGGGGCTATAAAGAATCAGATAAGAAAAGGAACTTAAATGTTATAAAGGGTAATCAGTCTTAATTTTGAAAACTAGATTTTTTTCCTTTTGCGACAAGAAAATGAAGAAAATGAATATTGTTAAGATAATAACTAAGTTTTATGATTAAATAACAAAATGTTATGGGATGAAAATGTCTATTACTTATTTCTTATTGAGTACTGGAAAAGTTGGACGGAAAAACACATTCTCTTCATTTGCTAGCCTCTTACTCACATGTATTATAACTTTCAAAATAACCTTCTTGTCTTCTACTTGTTTCTTGCTTCTTTGTGAGTATAAAAATAAATTATTAAAAAATCTCAATTAATCATTTTTTTTCAAAATAGGATATATCATATTGATCTGGGTGTTAGTCAACCTTAATTATCATTAACAATATATTGATTTGCCATCCATTTTTCTGAACAACTAAAAAATTTAAGAATCCGATCATTTAAAAAAAAAAAATCACAATAAAAATACTTAAATCCAATCCTGTTTTTATGATGGAAATAAATTCAATACCATCCTAACAAAAACAAAAACACATCCAAAACCCAAAATATTGAAACCTTATTTCTACTAGTTTTTTCAAAATCGTACTGGATTTTCTATTGTTTTCCTATGACGCCTCTTTAAACTAAGTTCTGATTTTGTGATGTATTGCTTGCTTGCCATGCTTATGTAGTTTCCGCTGCTTTCAAGATGCGGACGACTGAACAGGATGCTACATGATTACCATAGTGATACAGACAAAGATTATATAAGACTTTATGACATTCCCGGCGGTGCAGAATCGTTTGAATTGGCCGCTAAATTCTGCTATGGAGAGCCAGTCGATTTGAATTCATCCAACATTTCCGGGTTAAGGTGCACAGCGGAATATCTTGAAATGACCGAGGACCTTGAAGAGGGGAATCTCATATTTAAAACAGAGGCGTTTCTAAGCTACGTGGTGTTGTCGTCATGGCGAGATTCAATCATGGTTTTGAAAAGCTGCGAACAGCTTTCTCCTTGGGCTGAAAATCTTCAGATCGTTAGGAGATGCAGCGAATCTATAGCTTGGAAGGCATGCTCTAATAAAAAAAACGAGATAAGAAGGTCATATACCATGTCCAAGTCCCCCAAGAAGCCGAATCAAAGCCCTCATTGGAATTACAGCCCCGGAAATCAGCAGGTTCCCCAAGACTACTGGTTGGAAGATGTCTCAATTCTACGAATTGATCACTTCGTCAAAGTTATAACGGCGATCAAAGTGAAAGGTATGAGGTTCGAACTCATCGGGGCATGTATAATGCATTATGCTTCCAAGTGCTTGCCCCAAATCTGTGGAGAAGCATCGTGTACTGAAGTTACTAGTAATGATAGTTGGAAGAGTGGCAGTTTGCATATAGTTGTGGCTGAAGGAAGAGACGATCTCGCTACTACACGTTTAAGATCAGAACAAAGGCTAATTGTGGAAAGCTTAATAAGCATTCTTCCACAACAAAAGGACGCAGTTCCTTGCAGTTTTCTCCTACGTCTGTTAAGAATGGCAAGTATGCTGAAAGTGGCTCCGGCTCTGGTGACAGAGCTAGAGAAAAGAGTGGGGATGCAGCTGGAACAGGCCATATTGAACGACTTGCTTATACCTTGCTACAGTACTAAAAGCACCGAGACGCTTTACGACGTGGACCTGGTGCAGAGGATATTGGAGCACTTCTTGATGCAACAACAAACTCAGGAGCCGCCTAGTCCTTGTCGCAGTGCCAGATATGGTGCGTCTGCTGGGGAAAAACTACATGCCCCAGCTGTTAGCGCAATAACAAAAGTAGCTAGGCTTGTGGACAGTTATATAACGGAGATTGCTCGGGACAGGCATCTTTCAATGGGCAAATTTCAAGTTCTGGCTGAAGCGTTGCCGGACAGTGCTCGGACTTGTGACGATGGCCTATACAGAGCGATTGATTCCTATCTCAAGGTAATTATATCAATAGGATATGAAATGCTAGGAATGGAGTACTAAAGTCACTATTTCTTTTTGCAATGTAGTTTTACCCCTTTTAATTTCTACACTATATAGTTAATAAAGTTTTATATATATATATACATATATATATATATACTTATAATACATTAGTATGATTAATAATAAGCTTTTAAAAGTTAATAAATAATTTTATTTACATTGGATTATTGTATCTACATTATTCACTAGATTGCGATTTTAGACTATTTATATACCTTCGTTAATTATAAATTGTAATCTATTATAAACATTTTTTTATAAAATAATGTGGTAAAATTTTAATGTTCTTATTGTTATAAGAACAAGATAGTCCATTTTAGTGTTTAAATAAAATGGTATTATAATAACTACTTAAGTTCAAGCTGATTCTCCGAACTAAATGAGTTATATTATTTGGGGTTTTGAAAAGATTGTATTACAGTAATTAATTTAGGTTAAATTTGATTTCGAGAAATAATAAAATGAAGCTGCAAAATTTTAATGGGTTTATTCTTATAAGAATTAGATAGTACATTATAGTATTTAGAAAAGATTGTATTATAATACACTCATTCTATTTGCTTTTTTTTATCTAAAGTAGTATATTATTTCTGTATGATATAACATATTTAGGATAAGTAATATAGAATGTACTATTAAATGTAGTTATCTATATTTATATTGGATTTTAATAAATGTATAATACTTATGTAATTAGGATAAGAATAAATTGATTCCCCTATTTAAATGGGTTATATTATACAAATTATATAAGCCATTTAGACTTGGGAATCAACTTGAACTGAACATGGTTATTATAATATGATGCTTCCTAAACCTTATAATGGATAATATAACCCATTTAGATCATACAATCAACTTTAACCTAAATTGGTTATTATAATACCATCTTTTCTAAATCCTATAATAAACTATCTAAATAAAGAAAAACCTAAAATTACATATATTTATATACTTATCAATATTTATTTTATTTTATATAATTGTTTAACTGTTTTTGTTTTTAATGTTTTCTAATATTATCATTTTATATAAATAATATAAAAACTAACTTTCACATATATCAAGTAATTTCATTTTTTATTTTTATGGAAAAAATTATTTTATTTAATTTCTAATTTTAAAATTATATATATTAATTTATATATATATATGATAAATATATTAATTATAATTTACTCAATACTATACTATTTATATATATATTTCAATATATATTATATATAGTATATAATATTATATATAATAAATCATCCATATTTAAATCAAAAAACTGTAAAACTATGATCGAAATCAATGAGTATTATTTAGCTATTTTTCCATTTCTTCTATGGATTAACTATGCAAATCATGCATATTTACAACCTTCCTCTCTCTTTCTTAAACATTAAAATATTATTTCATATTTTTATTTTTTAAAAAATTTCTCTATTTATTTGATTTTCTTATCTATTTATAATTTTTATTATTATTTTTTTTAATTTAATATATAAAAGAAATAAATTAATTAAATTATAATTCATTTAAGACAAAGTATGTATAAATCTGATAGACTTTATATCTTCAGCTAAAAATTTATAATGAGTATATATATAGTAGATATCTATACAAATCTATCACATCAATGAATATTGTTGAGTTATTTTTCAATTTCTTTCTATTCCTAACTATACCAAATCAATAAATATACTTAAACTATTTCTTCCAATTTTTTCCATTCATAACCATGCCAAATCAATGAATATTCTTGAGCAACTTCTTCTCTTCCTGAAACACATTTAAAAAATACATTTCCTACTTTACTTTAAAAAAAAGTTACCTTACTTTATCATTATACAATGTAAAAATTATATCTCCAAATCCTATAAATTAACTATGATTCAAAACCACTCAAAATTAGTTTATAAAATCAGAGCCTTTTAACTATTTTATTAAAATTATATTAATAATACAATAATAAAATACGCTATTAAAACAGTTAATTAAAAATTCCAAATTAAACTATTTTATTAAAATTATATTAATAATATGCAATAATAAAATACACTATTAAAATAGTTAATTAAAAATTCCAAATTAAACCATAGTAATTTTTAAAATTACCTATAAAAACAAAATTAGTATTTAGTTTTTAGTTTTTTAATATTCAATTATATTGGTCCAGTCTTATTAACATAAATAGTTGAGGATAGAACTAGAGACAACCCATGATGAAGGGCTACCCATTATAAAAGGCTAATTGTTCCTTGTACTAGAGAAAAAAACATGCTAAAAAGTCGAATAAGTTTAAGACTGGTGTGACCAAACCCTGTTCGATCGGGGGATGCCCTAGATGGCCTTTCAATTATATTGAAACCAGGCAAATATGTATAGCTTCATCTTTCTTTTTATGTATTAAAACCAGATTTTTGTGAGTTAACAACCTTTGCCGGATTGGTACAGGCCCATCCCGTGTTGTCAGAACACGAACGGAAAAGGCTATGTAAAGTAATGAATTGCCAGAAGTTATCAATGGACGCCTGCATACACGCTGCTCATAACGAGCGTCTTCCTCTGAGGACTGTCGTACAGGTTCTCTTCTCCCAGCAAGCAAAGATGGCAAACACAATTGCCAGCAATAACGTACCCATCAAATTTGATGATGATCATAATAGAATGGATTTCCAATCTGAGCAGACCCATCGACTCAGCCGCGTGTTAGAAAATGTGACACACCCCTTTCAGGAAGGGTGGTCTTCAACCAAGAAAGACATAAAAACCATCATGTTTGACATGGAGAGCCTCAAGTCCAAGGTTGTGCAGCTTCAGAGTGAGGTGGATACCCTTAATCAACAGTGGGGTAAGTTTCCGAAGCCAAAGTGGAGTGGCTCAGCATGGTCGACAGGTTGGAAGAAGTTGAGTAAACTGAAATATTCTTCTGTTTTCCATACTCACACACAAGACATGGGATGCCCTCCTGAACAAGTAGTGCGTAAAACAAGACACTGGCGCAATTCCATTTCATGAAACTAATCGTAGCGTGCCTGCCCATATGGATGCAATCTGCAGTCTATAACATATCATGTATTTCTAAGTCAAAATTTGTGAGTTTGATGCAAATCTATTTAGCATGTTTTGTATAATAAGTATCAGATGGCTGGTCTTGAGGCTTTGAAGGTCATTATTTAAAGAATTTTACCTCTCTGCATTATATTTATTTGGGGTTTAAATTCTCTGCATAATAGATATCAAGGGTTTTAGATGGACTACTGGGTTTTACCCGGTATATATAAATATATATTTAGGAAAATGAACGGAGTCTCACCTAATTTTTATCGACTATTTGTTATGAAATAGAAAAGATGAAGCTCTTTGGAAAAAGGAGCAATGCCAAACCATTTTACAAAATCATTTTACAACCATGGATATGAAAATTTCACTGTATGAGGGGAGTGTTCCATCTATGCTGATGTCACTGGAAACCATCTAATTCTTACACTTGAAATCAGGATTGACAAATAAAGAAGCTAAAAGAAAAATCTTGTTACATAATTCAATTGCCATTCTCATCATGATGTTTACGTTGGCGCCTCAAATATATTTAATGTTACATAGAGAGGTGTAAATATCTTCCGAGTTTCGTTTTAGGAGACCCAATATTATCGATTTTAAAAGATACGGGACAAAACTATAATTTAATATAACTAACAAAAAATATTAATTTAATAATTAAATTAATATGTGATAAATTGATAATAAATATAATTTAATTAATATAAAAATATTAAGTTAAATAATTAAATTAAAAAGCAGAAAATAAAATATCAATTATAGATAAATAAAGAAACCAATTTGAGAGATTGTAGGTATGAATAACTAGTTATTCATATTAGGAAAAATTTTTGGATGAAGCTATGTAAAGGATTTTTTTATTGTGTCTAACGTTTCAGGGGACTCTCTACAAATCATCATGCAGTAAGAATTTGAGTGATCCAAACATTGGAAACGTTGCATCTTATGGTCGTTGACACATGCTTGGATTTCCCTTCAAAAGGCTTCTCTAACAATACCTTTTTATGATAGGATAAAATTCACGAAAAGTATTTGGATTTCTTAGATGATCCCCACATTGGGATAAGTATATGGTCTTCTCTACATAAAACAATCAGGCTTCCCCTCTCCTCATCAACCATGAAGGTACGGCAACTTCGTCATTGATTAATTATAACAAAGACATTATGATAGATAAGGATTTCGAGATTAGGCCAACACCCCTTACCGTTTTAGTTGGATTCTAATATTTCCCCTCTTCCTCATCATCTTTAGCCTTGCCATCCTCCATTCCCCTTTGGATGTAGTGATCCCATACTATGATGCATGTTAGTTCTCTAAAATCTATCTAACTAATATGTGAATTTTAACTAAGAAAAGAATGAAAACTTCAAATTTAACTTTTAACCTACAAATATGTTGAGTTTTCTAACTCCCATGCACTAGAAAACAAAAGGAAGAGATAAATATAAGCACCCCAATAATTTATCGAGGAAACCACAATCTCGGGAAAACTTTCAATTTTGGTGTTTATTTTATTCAGATCAACAAATCTTCAGAAGATGATTACAAAATGAGGGAAAAGCTTCATCTTTCCTTTGTAAACTCTTTGTGCACTATTCGGTGCCATTCTCACAAATTCAACCTCACTTTTGTGCCATTGCATTAACTCATGCACCCTTCCACATTGATTTCGACCTTTGAGGATGTCAATTTCTGGAAGTGATCTAAGTTGAATCCACCTTCTTTTTCCTCTAATTGACTCATCTAAAACCCCATTGTTGATGGGAGTGCTTCTCTATTTCATTAAGATGAAGACCAAGATGTGTAGTACATAACAACTAAGTTTTGTGCCCTTTAACTCTCTTAGAATTGGACTTGGGCCCACCACTACCACAAATGTCTGAGAATATATCTCCTTAGACAGCTAAGATCGATATATTTTTTACTAATGGATAAATTAAATTTTCCTAAGTAGAAAAAAAATAAAAAGGTGAATTGCACCTTAGGCCCTCTTATGGGTCCCTATACTAGATTTAGTGCACTTGCTAAATATGGCAAAACTCTTCCTCCTCTGACTACATTTCACACTCCCTCTTAGAGAGGAAGGTGTTCTGAACAACACCAAGTTTGTACCTAAAATATAAAAGCTCCCTCTAGGCAAATCCTTAATCAACATGTCTATTCTCTGCTATGTTGTAGGAATGTACTAAAGTCTAATCTTGGCCCTACGAACATAATCCCTGATATGACGTTAACAAAAATCAATGTGCTTGGAGTAGTCATGAAACACTAAATTATCAGAGAGCTTGATGTAACTCTAGTAATCAAAGTGAATGACTATAGGCTATAATCGTTGACTCAAGAGCCCAACAAAAAACTTCCTCAACCAGATGACCTCACAAGCTGTAAAGCTAGCATACATATATTCATCCTTTGTTGACCTAAAGGTCATTGATCTCTACTTCCTTTGGAATAAAGAAATAATTGTTGACCCAACACTGAAGGCACAACCTGAATTAGCCTTTCTGTCCAAGCAAACCCTTGCCTAATATACATTTGTTAAGCCTTCCAAATTCACTCCATCACCCTTTCTATACACCAACCTATAATCCATTATGCCCCTGAGGTATATGAGAATATCTCTAGCATCAATCCAATGTATTGTAGTAAGCTCTACTATGAACGGACAATTGGTTTACTGCATAGAAAATTTCAAGTTGTGTATTCATTAAATACATCAATGACATGATAAGATTCCTATAAAGAGTGGTATCCACCCACTATACTATGTTAGCATCTATTTTCCTCTAGTTTTTCAATAGAGGCATGGCCATGGGCTTGCAATCCTGCATGCAGACCCTCTTGAGAATCTCTAGAGCATAATTTTCCTATTCCAACAAATTATGTCCATCTTTTTTCCAAACCTTCAACCTAAGGTAATAGTGGATAGGCCCTATATCCTTCATTTCAAACTCTACTACAAGATCCTTCTTGCAATCAATGATGAGTTTCTCGTCCCCTATATGTATGAGGTCATCTATGTAGAACACAAGAATGAGAGGCTTCCCCCAACCATAATTTAGTACATACTAGGGTCGTATTCTCTCTTGGTGAATCCCAATCCCAGAAGATAGTTGTTAATTCATGAATACCATGCTTGTGGGACCTACTTGAGTCCATAAAGAGCCCTTTTGAGCCTACACAAAGGTGTCTCTCTACAATGTGCCTCCAACCCCTCTAGATACTCTATGTAAATCGCTTCCTCAACAACACCCTTGAGGTACGCAGTCTCACATCCATCTAGTGGATATTCCATCCCATCTGAACTACAAGTGCTATAATGGTCCTAATGGATGAACAATGAGCTATGGGTGCAAGAGTCTCATCATAGTCAATGCCCTCTACCTAAGAGAACCCTTTGGCTATGTATCTTACTTCGTACTTATCCACACTCCTGTTAATTTCCTACTTGATATTTTATACCCACCAGGATCGAATCACAGATCTTCCCTTTGACCTTGCCATGATGTCCCATATATCATTCTACATTATGGAAGAGTGCTCTTCCATCTTAGTATCACACAAAACCTATTGAGAGGCTCCCTCCTGGTAGTTAGAAGCCTCCATGTCTATGTCCTTAGTCGTCAAATCCATAAATCCTATGTATCTCTTAGGTTATTTACTCTACCTAAATGTGGATTTGGGTGCTCCAACTCTATCATGAGCTTCCTAAATAAATTAATCATCCCACCTCAAATCTTAGTGGCTACACCCACCCTCCAAAATTCTGCCTTCACTTCACTTTGGATCCTCCCTCAAATCTTAGCAGCTTGTCTTGTGCCGCTCAAGTACTTGTGTTTTCGTTTGATTTTATTTGTCGCTTTCCAACTTGTCTTTGTTTACTTGCTTCGCTCTCTAGCCACAAGTTGACTGTGACTTGCTTGATCTGGTTCTTGCATTGCCTTGCCAAACTTCACAATCCTAGAGGGCAGCCAGGCTTACTCTTAGTAAGTTTTTATTTTCAAGTCTTTTGTTGCTTTTTCTATTGCTTTTCTTTCCTTGGCTTGTGTGAGTGTTGTTTTGCATGTTTTAGAGAATGAATGCTAGAGCTTTATTCTATTTTAACTTGTAAAAGTGTTGTTTTAATTTTTTCATTGTCTTTCTTGAGCTTTGTATGCATGACCTTATTTTGCACTAACGGTCGTCATTGCGGTAAGTCTCCCCACAGGCTTCATTTTCTATCCGTTTAACTCATTTATTCACTTTCTTTGATTGCATGCATGGTCATTCACTCAAATCTACACCATCCTTCGCTCATGCATTTAGATCTACTCATTTCCAAGTTTCCCTTGGGCAGATCTAGGCTTCCTTCAACTCAGATATAGCTTCTCCTGGCATGCACTATGCATTTATGGAACTCAAGGCTCTGCCTTGGCTCCAGGAATTATGCAGAGGCTTCCAGTGACTGGCTTCTACTATGCTCTACGTAGTTCCAAGAGAAAATACCAAGTATTTCCCACTGGGATTGCACAATACGTAGTCCCAATCAGCATCAAGCCAAACTGAACTACGCATTGTGCAGTTCCAGTGCACAACACACCACACTGGACTGTGCTTTGCATAGTTCCAATCATCAATACCTCTCACTGGCAACTATGACTCTGGAATACACAGATCTAGCTAACAGTCCCTCACCCCTGAGAGTCACAACTGCACAATCTTACCCAACACTTGTCTAGTTCCTTGCATGATCAATCCTTGAAGTGATTTGTATTTTTAAGTTGGCATTTGCTTATCGTGAGTGTTCACTCTGTCACTAGGTACATTAGTTGTTGAGTAGCTTCTCAACGGTACAGGAAACATGGTTTCCAAGAGAGCCAGATCAAAGGATATTGTAGAGAGAAGCATTGGAGACGTGGTTGAATAGGTGCTAATGAAATTTCCTATCTATGTAGACATGCAATTGTTCGTAGATAAGGAAATGAAGATTACATGGAAATAAATTAAGGACATATTTGCAGGCAATTTCAGGTAAGATCTAGAATATCAACAAGTTTATGTCAACATCGATAGTTTAGGCTTGTACACGGTTGCACACAAGTACCCCATATTCTCGTGTGCATAGATCATTTACTAGATTATCTCACATACTGTTTCCGAGCTAATGACACTAAGCAGTACCAATGAAACACAGCTTGCCACCTTTAGTATGGAAAACTACAATCAAATGTATCACTTGGCACAACCGGTGAACTACATGGATGCATTGTTCTACACTCCCAACATCAATGTAAACACTAGAGACATCATGAAGTGTTGGGCAAAAGAGCCATTAAAGGTCAGAGAAACACCCAACCAGGTCTACAAAACGAAGCCACTCAGGAAGGTTTACCAAATCTTCGTCATCTTTGCATGTCGCTTGTATGGCCAAGAGAGCATGGAGACCTTCCCGCAGAGTTGGGTAGTTATGTTGGAGTAGTTGGAAAATGAAGGAAAGCCATTCAACAGGTCTGCAAGATTCTTTATGTCTACGTACCTACTTGATGTAATATGTGCCCAACAACAGTTCCCTAGCATGGGTTGGGCATGGACACCATTAGAGGATGTTGTGAACATCTATTTCAAGTTTCTCTCTGAGTGCAACAACCAAGGAGTCATGGCGAGGTTGTTTGACCACTTCATCACCCTATTGTACATGGTGATATTTGAACAGGATCCACCTTGCATGTCCTAAGAAGCGATGCACGCATTGCTTAACATTGCAGATTGGTATGCCTCACCCAGTGGAACCTTCATCAAGATGTTTTGTGCGGAGAAGCCTTCACATGAGCTACCAAGGTTTTCCATAGACAAGATGGTCATGCAAGATATTGCATACCACATTTCCACAAGGTTATCAGTAGGACTACATAGGAGGAAGAAGGTACCATGGTCTACTCTTACTTTGTTGATTGGGTTGTACGAGATTTGTACCTTGAAGTATGCGGATGCCAAAGCCAAGGACTTGAGGAAGTTTTGGTTAAGCACCAAGAATTTCAATCTGTATGACCCCCACTACATATTCAAGAACCACTTTATGAAGGTGTATTACCCATGGATCCATGGGGCATGTCATTGGCCAGAGGAATATCCTTGTAAGTATTGCTACAACTCCTCTATGCTCAATGAACCTATCAGCATGGTTGTAAAATGGAAAGCAGCACTGCAGGAAGTAGCACCACATGAAGCAACAAAAATAGAAATAGTGAGCAGGAAACTAATGCAAGACAAAGGCAAGACGAAGATTGTTGAGAGTGCGGAGGCTGAGAAAAGCAACAAGTTCATAGAAGATGCTCTTGTTGAGAAAGTAGCTTTGAAAATAGAGGTGAAGAGGTGCCAACATGAAAGGAGAGTAGAACGGAGGAAGAGAGATAAGAAAAGGTTGGAAGATACAGAGAAGAAATTGCACGAAACATAAAAGAAGCTGGAAGCAGAGCAAGAGATCAGGGGAGAGAAAGGGAGGAAAAGTAGAAACGAGAATAGTCAGAAAGACAAGGTGCAGTAAGAGAGAAAATTGTGCTTATACAAGTTGAGATAGAAGAGTAGCCAATAGATGAAGAAGAGGGTGAACAGGTGCAGGTTCAAGAATTTTCTTAGCATACTGAGCAGATGGTTGAGGAATCAGACATGGAGATAGAATAAGAGACACAGGACCACGAAACTGATCTCATTCCGAATCAAAACTAGTCCTAAGAGAGTAAAGAGAGGTTGTTCTCCTTGATGATGATACAGAGATGGATGTGTACAATCTATCATTCAACAAGTCACATCAAAGGATTTCATAGGCACGTAGAAAGCAGCTCCAGGATGACCACACATCACCTCTACACATAGAAGAAAGGGTGATTGTATCAGATGTTAGAAGACATCTAGCTGCCATGGTCAAGTCTTCTAAGGTTTATGCAGAGGCCACAAGTTCGACGGTCAAGTTAATAATAGCAAAGAAATATCAATGGTGAAGGACTTGAAAGAAGCCGGGTAAAGAGAAAAGTAGTCCACATGATCCACAATGGTAGAAATGAAGAAATAAATACTTGTGGAGATATCAACTTTGGAGAGCACCATGCAGAAGTTGTATAGAATATTTGTCACCATGCATAAAGCGGTTGTCCATCTATACAGTTTTTAACAGTAGTGCACAAAGATAGCCTAAAATCTAAAATACATCCATGTTGCCATTGTATATGTACAAGAGTGGAAAATGAGGTACAAATGTTCCTTGCTTTACTTGCACAAGATTATGAAGCTGCAAGAAGAGATAGAAAAATCACGGATTCAGATGTTGATCCAGAACTATGAGCAGCTCCCTCCACTCATCGCCAACATTGAGGCTTCCTATCCAGGGTTGTATAAGAGTTTGGTTTTCATAGTGAGGACACACATGATCCTTTCCATATGAACCCTCACTCAAGCGATGACAAAGAACTAAATCATGTTGGAGGTCGACAGGTACATAGATCCATTGATGCATGAAGCCACTAGTGATGACTTGCATTTGAGTGCAGGGAACATGTAGAACTACATCAGTGGTCTAGCCACACTGAGGATAGTGTTGCACATGCTTCAGGATGAGCTGGACAAAGGTTTCAGAACCATATGCCCGGAAGCCATGGAGATGAGAGTCTACTTCGATAAAGACATCGACAAACAATATTAGGACATGATAGAGAAATACCAAGCTTGGTATCAGTTTGTCACTAAAGACCCCCGGGAGGAGGTTATCAAATTGGTCTTTGCCCAAGACCCCGACTGATTTGATTTGTCTTGTTAGGTTGACTCAAGCCTATTTTTTCCCACATGGGTATATGTGGAAATTGTGTTATTGTACATACGTTGTAAGTGGAATTCCAAGTGTCACTATTGGAATGTGAACAATCACTTTGTAATGTGAAGAGTCATGAGGGTAGTCCAAGATTCAAAGGGGAATGACAAGGGTCATCCCACCATTTACTAATATAGAACCTCATAACTCATAATATAGGCTTTTGGGTGCCAATATTTTGGCTAGGCATTACTTAGAGAATGCTTGGAGAGTATTGTGATGAGCCTTGGCTTCTCCAAAGCGTAGAGCGAGAAAATCTCTTTTGACAAGTAGGCGGTGTTGACTGTAATGTTCCACTATTGGGGTTAATGGTTGTCAATGGTGTATGTATGGATGGAACTTTCACTTAATATATATATCTGAGTTAGCACGCTTTCATGCATATGTTTTTATTCTAGTTTGAATATTTTGGTTACTTTAGCAATATATGTTAGTTCACTTACACATTTTTGTATGGACTATTTTGTATACGATTGTATGAATATTGTTGGAGATGTGTTGTTATATTAACCTGTCACTTTAGATTTTGGACTATTCCGCTTCCAACTTGTGATGTCATTTATCTCATGTTATTTTCAGGCTGCGTACTAGTACAGGCTTCTAAGGGACACACTTCCTTCCACCTCTATGTTTTAGAACCCCCATGCATCTCATTTGACTCACTGCTTTGTCACACACATTCTTCTGACTTAGTTATCATACTTACCTCTACGCGCTACCATAGTTAAGGCACTACTATACTACTCACTGTTGGGAATCCTACTCCAAATGGTCTCAAGTTTAGTTGGGTGTTCTTATCATGAATATCCCTTGACATGTTGGTCGGTCCAGCACTGTCAACATTTCTAGCACTAGAAGGAGGGATAGATGACAAGATGAGTCCTTAAAGTCTCTTTTCATTCTCTACACATCATTCATGACTTACATTACAATCACACCTCCGACGTGTTTTTCTCATGCAGATGATTTTGAAGTTTTGGAGGACGTCCTTGATGACTTTTCACATTTTAAATATGACAGTGAACTTGGTGGAGTAGCCCTGCTAAGGCACAAAGTTACCCTTGTAGGCTTCTTTCATAGGAATTAAATCCCCTCAAATAACATTTCCTATGGGTTGTTCGCTTACATGTTCAAAAGGTGTGTACAACAATGGTGTTTCACATTGCCCACAACCTCCATTCACTCTTTCAATTACATGATCAGAGATTTAGGCCATGATTTTGATCATTATGACCATAAATCACTCAATAAAAAAATTCTGGAATTGAGGAAAGCGCTTGATGAATCCATTGTAAGATTTTGGGATCGCTTGTATAATATTTCCTTTTAAATCCCCAAAAATGAAGTTGATTGGAAGTTTCTCAGGGAACAGCTTCAGTATCTACTTCACATATCTAAAAATCCTCACATGTTAGAATCATTTGAACCCCTCCCAGCATACCTTAGTGTTAAAGCTTCCAAACCCAGGTTCTACAAGGTCGCTGTCACAGGTGACCCTCCGTTTGATCCTCATCAAACATCTATAGCTTTGCAGGATGTGGTGGGAGAAGTTCTGAACCCATCTATTGAACTATCACCTCCTCCCACCCCACCTACGCTAAATGTCTGCACAAATGTGGGCTACGAGCCTGTTGGTTTTCACGTGATTTTTTTTTCTCAAACTCTATCCTCTCGCTCTGTTGATCCTCTGCATTTTGGTGTCTTGTGTTCATTCATTCTAGACTCCACATACGTTGTTCATGTGAATCAAGCTGTCAACAGAGTTGGTGTTGAGTAGCCAACCTGCGCTTTTATTTTTTATGGGTATGTGTGGGAATATGAAGAAGGACTTATGGTGAAGGATGACCTCCTTCTTTCCACACCTTGTCTGCTCTATCCTCTCATATTTTTTGATCTTGCCACTTCTTATTTGTCTTGTGAAAATTCATTCCTGGATGTTTCCACTTCCGATCACTCACAAGATGCATAGGATGTTAATCCATCCTTCGATTGCAAAAATGACAAATATTCCTTTCTGAATCCACCCAATATGTCATCTTTTTGTTCTAGAAATTCAGAGGGTGAATTTTTTTTTTTTTTCTCATCAACCTCTCTGTATGATTCCTCAAATCATGAGGTTGTCAATGTACATCTCAAATTTCATGATCATGGATGTCGTGATCTCTTCACTCCTTAATTTTATCAAGATGTGGATTCACCTTTTGTTGATCTTTCCAAGCCACTAATATTTGATGATCTACCAGCTGACAAAATGGAAACCCCTCAAACTATCAAGGCACTTCAGCCTCAGCTGATGGTTATGTCAGGTCCTCACTGTCTGGAGGCCAGTTCTGCTCTCGATAAAAAATATATTGAACCACCTTAGGCTCCTCATTACTCTCTCATGCACATTGAAAATCGAGCTGATATGCACATCTTACACCCTCCATCAGAATCTAACGATCCCATCGCTCATGCATTGGATGAGTCAAAGTAAAAGATTGTACATGCTCTTTGTCTACGCATAGTGCGTTTTCATGCCATGGTACATCCATAGAGTGTATGTCACATGCTTTCACTTTTTTCCTTTCTGTGGACACGTTCAAAATTCAAGCATGTTGTTATTCATTGTTTATTTTTCTTGTGTATTGGTGTGTCTGAATGTCTTTCTTAACGATCGTGCCTTCACTTACATGAGCCACCCAATGTGTTGGTGTATGCATTGGAAATATCACTTCATGTGAGTAGCCCATGTACTGTTTAGCTTAGGAGTAGGAGTAGTGTTTTCTTTCTTGTTTTCTTTGCTTTCATGTTTTTCTTTGCTTGCTTGTTTTGCTTGCGTTTTACATCTGTCCTTTTCTTGATTGCTTGTTTTCTTGCTACACACCCATAGGATTAGCTTCACATGAAACCGTGTTTGACTCTTGAGACAAGAAGGGTGAAGTACAAGAGGACTTGTACAATTATCAAAATTTAGTTATCTGTTATCCCCTCTCTTTATGAAGAGCTTTATTTCTTTAGTCAATCACACCCTGATGCAAAATATGTTCTGTTCAGAGTGAGTCTTCATGAAAACAAAACGTTTTCACTTTTAACTAGTACCACCTACTCTATTCGGTTCTTCTTTATTTGGTTAACCCTTGTAAACTCAATCAATTAGAGTATGGTGTGAAGGAAAATATTAACAAGTATGTCAGAGGTATATATAACATAATTCTCTGAGGCGACAACCTCTTCTTCTATCAATAATTCGGGATCCCTCTTCCGCCTCATGAAATAAATAAGTGCCTATGCATAGTTCTCTAAGAAATGAAAAAATGGGAAAAATAATAAATAAATGCAAAAAAAAGAGAAATGCTTCCTAGGTAGAGAGGTGAAGAAGTCAATTCGACCAGGGTATTGGTTAGCCTCGCTAGCAACAAAGTGATGCTTGTGTTCCTGGAGTGACTCCATGAGGGTACTGTCGAAGCCTACTAGCAGCAGATCAACACCAGAGATGAAACTAAAACTCTAACAGTGTACATTACTTGGCATGTGTGCTGACCGATAAAGAGAATGGAAAGGACTATATCTAACTCAAACTAGTTAGGAAGCCATGATGATAAAAGAATCGAACAATATTTCTGGAGTTAAACTCGCTTTACACAAGACAAGCTCCATAAAGAGAGTTGGATTTCTACCACTGTGTCACCAATGTTGTAGCGGCTATGACCACCCTCCAAAATTTTTCGTTCGCTTCATTTTGGATCCTCCCTCCTTAAATCTTAGTAGCTTTTCTTGAACTCCTCAAGTGCTTGTGTTTTCATTTCAATTTATCGGTCACTTTACAACTTGCCTTCACTTACTTTATTTGTTTCCTAAACAAAAGCTGACCCTTCTGACTTGGTTGATCTGGTTCTTGCACTACCTTGGCAAACTGTGTAGTCCTAAAGGGAAGCCAACCATGCTCTTAGGAATTATGTAGAGCATCCCAATAGTAAGCCTTTCTCTCAAGAATTGCACAAGTCATCCAAGCAGTGAGCTTCGGCTCTAGAAATTCACAAACTCAGGTAACAAATAGTATTCAGCTAGGAAATTGCATAAAGCGTGAGAGGCATCCAAAGCCACTCAACCCAGGATTTTCGCAGAAGCATTACCTCAGTTGTTGTCCTATGCATGTCTCTGCAAGTTGCTCGGTTTCCTTCAAAATTGCATAATTTCTCCATGTATTTATGGAAGCCTTTCCCGAAAAAGAAAAAAGGAAAAATAAAAAAGCATCCATAAAAAATAGGGATCTATTTTCAGGAGCGGGAGTTATACTTGAGCTAATTTTAGAAAACTGTTGCCATTTGTCATTTTTTCCTAGATTTTTGACATGTGGGTCGTAAACCCTAAATCAATCAAATCTATTTAATGGACACCTCCAGAGCTCATTTTCACATTTGATATTGGTGCTATAGATTTCCCAAAGCATATAGGAACCTTCGGCATGATCAACAGAACTTTTCCCCGCAAGTTTCTCTTTTCAAGTCTTTTGCTTCTTTTCCTATCGCTTTTGTTTCCTTGGCTTGTGCGAGTGTTGTTTTACATGTTTTATTGAACAAGTGCTGGCATTTTAGTTTTTTTAACTTGTAGAAGTGTTGTTTCAATTTTTGCATTGTCTTTCTTGAGCGTCACATGCATGACCCCGTTTTGCACTGATGGTCGTATTTGTACTGGCTCTCCCCACTAGTTTCGTTGTTCGTTCGTTTGACTGATTTCTACACTTGCTTTGATTCCATGCATGACCATTGACTCAGATATGCACCATCTTTCACTCATGCATTCATATCTACTCATTTTCAAGTTGCCTTTGGGAAGAGCTGGGTTGCCTTTAGCTTAGATCAAGCTTCTCCCAGCATGCACTATGCATTACTGGAACTCAAGGCTCTCCCTCGGCTCCAGGAATTGCACAGAGGCTTCCAATGACTAGATCTATATGTACTCTATGTCGTTCCAAGAAACAATCCCCAATATTGCCCACTGGGATTGTGCAATGTGTAGTCCCAACCAACATCAAGCCAGACTGAACCGTGCATTACACAATTCCAGTCCACAACAAGCCACATTGGATTGTGCTCTGCTCAGTTCCAGCCATCAATACCTCTCACTGGCAGTTGTGACTGCGCAATGCATAGATCTAGCTGACAGTTCCTCACCTTTGAGAGTCACAACTACACAATTTTGCCTAGCAGTTGTCTAGTTTGTGGAATGAAAGATCCTTGAAGTTCTTTTTGTTTTTGAGCTGACATTTTATTTTGTGAATGTTCGCTCTGTCTCCAGGTACATCAGTTGTTGAGTAGCTTCTCAGTAGTACATGCAGCATGGTTTCCAAGAGAGTTGGATCAAAAGATACTCTAACGAGCAGCACTGGAGACGTGGTTGAATAGGTGCCAATGAAATTGCCTATCTATGTAGACACGTAGTTGTTCGTAGAGAAGGAAATGAAGATTACATGGCAAGAAATAAAGGACATATTTGTGAGTAGTTTGAAGGAACATCTGGAAGATTGACAAGTCTATGTCAATATCCATAAGTTAAGCTTGTATAGGGTTGCATGCAAGTACCCTGCCTTCCCGTGTGCGGATATAATTCACTAGATTGTCTCACATACCGATCCTGAGATGATGACACTGAGCAGTAATAGTGGAGCACAAATTTCCACCTTCAGGATGGAAAACTACCATCATATGTATCACCTGCCATAGCCGGTGAACTACATGGATGCACTATTATACACTCCCAAAAACAATTTGAACACTAGAGACATCATGAAGTGTTGGGTAAAAGAGTCATCAAACTTTAGAGTGATATCCAACTAGGTCTACAAGACAAAGTCACTAAGGAAGGCTTACCAACTCTTGGTCATATTTGCATGCCACTTGTATCGCCAAGATAGCACGAAGACCTTCCCGCATATTTGGGTAGTTATATTGGATTAGTTAGCAAATGAAAGAAGGCCATTAAACTAGTCTAGCCTGTTGGCTCTTCATTTGAAAGTGCATGTTTCTAATGCCCATAGTGTGCCTAATGATGAGCAAGAATGATTCTGTATGTCTGTGTACATGCTTGATGCAATCTATACCCGGTAGCAGTTCCTTGGCATGGGTTGGACATGGATACCATCAGAGGATGTTGTGAACATCTATTTCAAGTTTTTCTCTGAGTGAAACTACCAAGGATTCATGGCGAGGTTGTATGACCACTTCAGAAACCTATTGTACAAGATGATATTTGAACAGGATCCACCTTGCATGTCTAGAGAAGCAATGCAGACATTTCTTAACATTGCAGATTGGTATGCCTCACTCAGTGGCACCTTCATCAAAATGTTTGGTTTGGAGAAGCCTCTGGATGAGCTACGAAGGTTTCCCATAGACAAGCTAGTCATACAAGAGGTTTCATACCACATTTCCACAAGGTTATCAACAAGACTGCATAGGAGGAATAAGGCACCATGGCGTACTCTTCCTTTGTGAATTGGGTTGTATGAGATACGTACCTTGAAGGATGCAGATACCGAAGTCGAGGACTTGAGGAAGTTTGGGTTCGACAATAATAGTGTCAATGTGTATGACCCCCATTGCATATGCAAGAACCACTATGTGAAGGTGTATTACCCATGGATCCATAAGGCATGTCATTAGCTAGAGGAAGATCCTTGGAGGTATTTCTACAACTCCTCTAAGCTCAATGAACCGGTTAGCATTGTTGTAGAATGGAAATCAACACTACTAGCAACAATGCCACATGAAGCAACAACAACAACAACAATGAGGAGAAAACTGGCGCAAGACAAAGGTAATAGGGATATTTCTGAGAGCATAGAGGCTGTGAAAAGCTACAATTTTAGAGAAGAATCTCCTGCTAAGAAAGTAGATTTAGAGATAGAGGTGACAATGTGAAATGAGAGTATAGCGGAGGAAGAGAGATAAGAAAAGGTTGGAAGATGTAGAGAGTAAGTTGTAGGAAATTGAAAACAAGATGAAAGAAATGAAAGAGCTCAGGAGGAGAAAAAGGGAAGAAAATGAGAAACAAGAACAAGAGGAAAGTTAAGGTTGATTGAAAGATAAAATTGCGCCTATATAGGTTGAGACAGTAGAGAAGCCAGTAGATGAAGAAGAGGGTGAGTAGGTGCAGGTTCATGAATTTTCTTAGCAGGTTGAGTAGATGACTGAGGCATTAAACATGGAGATAGAGTAGGAGCCAAAGGAGACATAGGAGAAAGACACCAATCTCATGTCCAGAGCATTCGAGGTTGCACCAGAGTCTTTGCCACCTCCAAAACCACAACCCATCATGAGTGAGCAAGGAGAGGTATTTCTCCTTAATGATGATCTGAATATGGATGTGTACAATCTATCATTCGACAAGTCACAACACAGGAATGTATATGCACATAGAAAGCAACTCTCAAATGACCACACATCACCTATGCACATAGAAGAAAGGGTGATTGTATCAGATGTTAGAATACATCCAGTTGCCATGGCCAAGCATTCTCAGGCTTATGCATAGGCCACAAGTTTGACAGTCATGTTTTTGATAGTAGAGAATGATCGAATTTCAAAGGACTTGCAAGAGGCTAGGTCAAGAACAAAGCAATCTATAGAGTCTGCTATGGGAGAAATGAAGAAAGAAATACTTGCGGAGATATCAACTTTGGACACCACCATGTGGATACTATATAGAAGATTTGTCACCATGCACAAAGAATTTGTCCATCTATACGGTTTTCAGCAACAACGTGCAAAGATAGCCCAAATTATCAAATACATCCACATCGCCATTGCGTATGTACAGGAATGGAAAATGACATAGAAAGGTGCCCTACTTTACTTGGACAAGATGACGAAGCCACAGGTAAAGCTAGATAAAACATGGATTCAAATGTTGATCTAGAACCAGGGAAATTTTAACGATGGAAAATTATCTTCAAGTTTAAAAATATTGGTGAATCTCACTAGTCCCTAATATGCAAACTATAAAATGTTTATTAATGCATTTGTAAAATTATTCAAATTTATAATGATTTTATGTATACCTGATAATTTTTAAGGTAAAATAATTTTATATTATAAAATTTGGGAAAATAATTTTTATAAAAAATGGAAATTGGTGAATCTTTTTCTTGAAAAATCATGGAAAATTAGCCCAATTGTAAATATTAGTCCCTAAAATTTTTCATGTATGGAACTATGAGTAGCTCTCTCCACTCATCACCAACATTGAGGTTTCCTATGCACAGTTGTATAAGAGTCTTGATGTCATAGTGAGGACACACATGATCTCTTCCATCATAATTCTCACTCAAGAAATGACAAAGAACCAAGTCATGCTGGAGGTCGATAGGTACATAGAATAGTTGATGCCCGAAGCCACCAGTGATGACTTGTAGCTAAGCACATAAAACATGCATAAGCATATCGGTGGTCCAGCCACACTCAGGATAGTGTTGCGCATGCTTCAGGATGAGATGGACAAAGGTTTCATAACCATATACCTAGAAGCCATGGAGGTGAGAGTACTCTTTGATAAAGATATCACCAAACAACGTGGGGACATGATAGCACAGTACCAAGCTTTGTATCAGTTCGTCACTAAATGGAAAAGACCACCACGAGGGGATTACCGAGTTGGTCTTTCCCCAAGACCCCGAGTGGTGTTATTTGTCTTGTTAGGCTGACTCAAGCCTATTTTTTCCCACATGGGTATATGTAGAAATTGTATTATTGTAAATACATTTTAAGTGGAATTCCAAGTGTCACTAGTGTAATGTGAACAGTCACTATGCAATGTGAAGAGTCATGAGGGTAGTCCAAGAGTCAAAGGGGAATTTCAAAGGTCACCGCAGCCTTTTCTATATATAGTACCTCATAACTCATAGTATAGGCTTTTGGGAGCCAAGGGTTTAGCTAGGCAATACTTAGAGAAGGCTTGGAGAGTATTGCGACAAGCCTTCGCTTGTCCACATCATAGAGAAAGTACATCTCTTTGGAGGAGCAGGTGGTGTTGACTGTAATTTTCCACTATTGGGGCTAGTGGTTGTCAATGGTGTATGTATGGATGGAACATTCAATTAATATATATAAGTGAGCCAGCACATTTTCATGCATATGTTGTTATTGTAGTTGGACTATTCTGGTTACTTTAGCAATGTATGTTATTTCACTTATGCATTTGTGTATGAACTATTCTTTATATGATTGTATGAATGTTGTTGGAGACATTTTGTTATATTAACCCATCACATTGGATTGTGGACTATTCTGCTTCTAGCCTGTGAAGTCATTCAACTCACGTGTTCCTTTCAGGATGCATACTATTACAGTTTTCTAAGGGATACATTTCCTGTGTGAGAACCATCGTGCATCTCACTTGACTCACTGCAAGGTCATGCACTTGCTTTTGACAAAGTTATCATACTTACCTCGACACGCTACCGTAGTCAAGGCACTACTATACTACTCATTGGTGGCACTCCTTCTCCAAACGGTCTAAGGTCTAGTTGGGACTTCTTACTAGGGATATCCCTTGACATTTTGTTTGGTCCAACATTGTCAACAGGTCCTACCCCTAGTCATGGACCTCCCTGTTTCTACTTAATGGCATGGCTATCTTTATTTGTACCCTGTAAAGGTTCTTCACCCTCACACCAATCTAGTTCACAACTCCAGAATTTATGGGTTTGAGGTAGGTCTTTCCCCTACTAAAAATGAAATCATAACCCTTTTCTTCTAGGGATGAAATATAAACAAGGCTCTTTTTAAGTCATGGAACATAAATAAATTAATTTATATGAAGAGGGTTACTAGTCTCTCTCTCAAATGTGACAGTATCCATGCCCTTGGTCAAGTACCTGCCATCATCTCCTAGATCAATGTGAAACTAAATGTCCATCTCTATCAATTGAATGAAATATTCCTTGTTCCCAGTTATATGGTTGGATGCTCTATTATCAATGTACCATATGTTATTGGTTATAGAGCTTTCCATGCAAGCTATGAGCGACAACTCCTTTTCAAACTTGGAACTGAACTCATCCACTTATGCCAAAGCTGTCACTTGGTCTTTCTTGGACCTTTTCTCCCTCTAAGGAAACTTGGTGGCGTACTATCCAAACTGATGGCATTGGAAGAACCTTATCTTCATCATATCCTTCTTCTCTTTCTTCCCTTTGGAAATGGACTCATCCCATCCTACACCCTTCCTGCCTTTAGCCTTGCACCATTTTCTAGCTAGGGAAAATTTCTCCTCTTCCTCATGTTTAACATGAGCTCTAGAACTAGCCTTCCTCTAAATATCCTTGTAAACTTAGTCACCCTCTAGTCGCTACTCGTTTGGAATATTATATTTTCCACTCACTGTGTCATGGAAGTTGTCCAATGATTTTTGAAGCCCTAATAATGAAAGCCTTACAAAATTTACTTTTCATATTGTCTCCCCCATACTAGCCAACATGTCCTTCACTTGATTGAATCTGGTGAGATAGGAAACCATGGGCTCAAACTCTACCATCTCGATATTTTTGATATTTTCCATGAGAATGAGTTTTCTGGCTTTTATTGTGCCCTGATAGAAGCTCATAATCATTGTCCAAATTTCCTTAGTAGTATTCTTGTTGGAAATATGTGTAACTATGTGGTTTTCGACTCCCTTGAGAATGAGCCTTCTTGTTTTAGCACCATCCTTACTGTGCTTAGCCAACTATTGAGTTTCAATTGGTGTAGTTGGTGGGTTCTCCACTTAATACTTCACACCCTCCTCCTCAAGCACCACAAAAACTATCTCCTTCCATGATAAAAAATCTCTTACCCCCTCCAAACTTTCTCTGGTGTCAAATCTTGGTATGACATATTGTTTGTAAAACTTGTCCATAAACCTTAGCATTCTAGTTTAATGTTAAAAGTTTCACTTTTAACATTTACTAGAAAAATCTACACGTGTGCCTACACTCGCACCTCCTTAATAAAATTTGTTCCTATACTTGATGTAGAAACAACATGGCGTTGGTCTTTACTTCGAGGCATGGCTTTGATACCATGTAAGTTTTATAAAACCCAGCTAAATAAATCTATGAATTTTAACCAATTAGATAACGAAAATATAAACTTCAACTTTTAACCCACAAATATGTTAAGTTTTCTAACTTTCATGTAGTGAAAATCAAAAGGAATATATGAAGACATGCACACCATAAAAATAGTGCAAATAATTTACTCAAGAAACCCCAATCTAGGAAAAGCTTGCAATCTTGTTGTTGTATTTTATTCAACTCAAAACATCTTTAGACGATTATTACAAATAGAAAGTAGAAAATTCCCTTTGCGTTTTCAAACACTTTGTGCACTGGTCTATGCCCCTCCATGAACTTGTGTGACTTTTACGACCTCCATTTCATGCTAATTTTTTCCTCTGAGGAAGTCTGTGAGTTTCTGCAAGTGATCTGAGCTTAGTTTTCCTCCTTTCTTCATATAATTCCTTGATCTAAAACCCTAGTTTTGAGTTAAACCCTTCCCTCTTTCATTGAGTTGAACACCAGGTCGTCTAGTGTGTAATAACCAAGTTTTTCACCCCATTTCCCCCTTGGGCCCACCAATTTCACGAATGGTTGGGATTAGACCTCCTTGGATGGCTGAGATCAATCAATTTTTTTACTAAAGGAAAATTCAATTTTCCTATGTCAAAAATAAATAGGAAAAGATAAATTGTGCCTTAGCACCTATGGTTCCCTCTTCCATATTTAGTGCACTTATTAAATATGGAATAACCATTCCATCTCTAAATTCATCTAACAATGTAGTTGTTGTCCCCTACTATTCGCTAATATATTTCCCAAGTCTCTCAAATCCATCTTTCAACATGGGTTCCTAATTAACCTCCTAATCTTATGCACGTTGACTAGAGGTGATAACCTAACATAAATATCAACCTCCCCCCCCCCCTTCCCATTAAGGAATCCACCAAGAAAAAGAATTGTATCAAAAGGAACATGGAGGAACCAAGTATCATACTTGGAAAATATATAAAGCACAATGAAATCTCCAAAATGGAAGAAGAAATGGTAGCAAGCTACTTTGTAAGAAAAATAATGTTAATGGTGGTGTTAATATCCTAGATTGTAACAAACTTTACTTCTGTACTAGGATACACACCTCAGTGCATGATACTGGAAAATGTTTGGATAGGTTGGATATGCCCCTTTGGAGAGGATGCTCAGAAAATCATTCATTAGCTCAGAAAATCATCAAAATGTGTTGTACATTTTGATGCTCACTCCAAAAATCTCTTTGTGGTTATTATATAGGTTTTATTACCTACACAACCTATCATTTTATTTTATGAATAAGTATTTAGAGAAATAGATAATACACTTGCTCTTTTTTACAAGGTAGACTTTTCCTTCTAAGAGACAAACTATATGGGAATATCTAGGATCCTATAGGCCTGAATCTCTCGTCTAGACTCCCAAAGGCGACTTTGATTAAAATACTCCAACTTACTCACTATGAAGCCAGTAGAATATGATGGGATCCCTTCCAAATGCATAATATTTCATTCTTATGAACATTTAGGTATAAATTACCTAATGAGAAAGTTACAGCAAAATTGGGTCATAATGACATAGTCTTGGGTGGTGAAACCACATTCTCCTTCTCTACAACCCCACACTTCCCTCAAAGCATGAGAAGACTCTTAGCTTAGCATATTATCCCCATCCTTAACCTCAATTAGTGTTGACTACATCCTATCCTATGGTGGAGGGCCCTCCCTCCACATGTTCATTATTTTCCCCCAGTTTTAATAATTCCATTTTTTGTTTTATGGATCCTCCCGTGATCTGTCCTCCAGGAACTTATTTCTCCCTAGAAGTGTTTTTAACCTTCCTCGTGGGGTGAATATTCCTTATTCCTTGCCTTTTTTCCATCTTTTGTTGTTTGGGCAACCCACTCCCTCTTCCACCACCCTCTCATCCCTAACCTCTCTCCTTGGTATACACTTTCTAAACCCAAATCCAATCCCACCTACGAATCATTACAATCTTAGATCTTGATCATCTATGCCTCTGCTATGAAAATCAGAGTTCCTTATCTCACTAATTCAAGGTACAAGGGGTGGCTTAGGACTATTTGTATAATATGTCCCAAAGAAATCTAGACTGGGAAGGAAATCACTATTATCACTTACACAAAAGAAAAAACATACATTGAGAAGGGGAAAATATCAATGTTTGTGGATCTTAGAGGATTTTCACCTCCAAAGGGTTCCTTATGAAACTCTTCTCGTTAAATTGCAAGGACTTGGCCTCCCCCTTAAGGAAAATCAAAATCAAAAGAATTATCAAGCTCTACTCTTTGCTCATTCCTTCTTTATAAGAAACCATGATGGAAGGAACAAAGGCTCCACTTTTATTGAAACCCAACCTTATAAGCTAGAGCTAAATTATTGTCTACATATTCCATTAGGTAAGCTAGATACGTTATTCCCGGTTGGAAGTATGATCATCTAAAATTATTTATTGTTTGGTCCATTTGCTTAGGACTAGCCATTTTTATGTGCTCCTGGGACTCAAATAACTCTTCAATTGCATAAACCTTTATGGGCCTTACTTAGATGGGAATCCCTACTAGCTCAATGCTTATAGTTATTGTGCACCTTCCCTAGAAGCTTGGACATAGGAGGACATTTTGATTTTACTTTAGGGATCTCAAAAATTAGGGGGCCTTCTACTCAAATAAATCCTTTAACTAATTATCTTATTAACAAATTGGATGCATTGGGTTTTGTAGAAATTTTACCTACAAATTTGACTCCCACCTAGTGTAACAATTAAATGGGGGAAGAAAGGATTAGGAGGCCACTATATTTTTTCATTACCTTTAAATGTCTACTTGACCAAAATCTTAGTTTTTTCCTATGGGTGTTGACATGGGGTGATTTTCATCATTGTCTTATAATCCTAGATATTAAGTCTTCTTTTAGAAGCCTAGTTGGGCATTACAAGTTAAACCCAAACGAGAATGAGGAGCCTTCAATCCAAGAAGACATTAGGAATGTATGGCATCCTTACAACATCTTCTTGTGTGAATCTCCCCATATTCAATTTGAACGGAATATAAAATGATGCAATAACGGAATCATTACCTAGGGTAAAAATAAGGAATGGGACAACAAAACCATGCTTGAAGTGGAAGCTACAATTCAGACTCTTATGGAAATATTTAACCCTATAGCCTTCATATAGGACATGAAATCAATTTTAAAAAATATCGAAGGGAAAGTAAAGAAAAACAATCTCCTTGACAAGGAAGCAAAATGGAGATTCAAAACTAGAGAGATTTGGCTTCAAGTTGGAGATGAAAACACATAATACTTACATTGTATTACAAATAAGAGGAAATATACAAACACTTTTTGGAAAATCACAAAAGAGAATGGTTCAAAGGCCACTTATTTTTTTGATATTTCCAAAGAAGGTTGCACTTATGTTGGAAACAATTCCAATCAGAGAACCAAATCTAGAATAGACAATATCCTCTAGGTTGCAAATCCCTTCCTCAATTCTATTGATGTTGGCTTGAGGGGGCCTGACCTAGGTTTAGTGTTAGTTAGCCAAACCCTTTCGGCATTAGCCTATGGAGCGCGGAATGAAGGAAGGCAGGTCTAGGGTAACATCAAACCAAGATTAACCTGGTATCTAGCCCTACTAGGTCAAGAGAGGGCTCTCTCCTTGTCAATCTCAATTAGAATATTGGCAACTAGGGGTTGAGATGACTGAAATGAATGCTGATTTTAGGTTAAGCTCTAGGGTTTTTGGTTGACTTTTTTTTGGGTCGAAACAGCAAAAGAAAGGATGATTTGGACTATGGAATCGATGTCAATTTCTGCTGGCAAACCTCGGGCAAATTAAGTGCCATGTTCAGCCAAGTGAAGATTGTAACTGTGAGAAGTACAGGGGAGAAAGCCCGCTACCCTGCAGGCATCAAACAAAGGATGGATCTACTGCAACAACTTTAGATGAAAGAGAATAACGAGGTTACTCAACAAAGCATCTAACAACGGATGAATTCTTTCAAAACTACAATTACAACTAACAAAAAAATCATCATGAAAGGAGCATCATTATGGATGAATTCCTAACATATCACTTAGATAATGTTGAAACAAAGGAGAAAAACATAATTTCTAAATGAATTATAGGAGAAAAAACATACTGAACATTTAAGCACCATGATGAATCCCATGCCTAAAGGGCAAGACTGCTTTATTATGATATTCAATAAAACTTACACAGTCCAAATGCTTCTTTTCTACCAAAATCCAACCTCCACACTTTGAAATTCATAAAATATATACATTTTCTCATCCCTTTACTAAGGGAATTGAGCTCATCCATCTTCTTCAAAATAAAATCAATTACATTAAACTTGGACCGAATTTTTGAAAATAGGTGTTGAAGATGAACTCGTATCTCCTAAATAGTAGCATCTATTACAAAACTGAAAGATATTTTGTAGATAAGATCATGTTGGATAAAAAAACTCTTTCAAATTTGGGAAATTCATTTCCAATTGCTCGCAATATGTGCCACAAAATCATCTCTAAAACAGAAAATCATTAAAAATTAAAATATGTGAAAATGAGTTGTAAAGATCTAGTCACATATCCAAATTCACGACACCTATGAATAAAATAAAAGATGTTTTTGTTATATGGCTCATGGTTAAAAAATTATCCTCGGGTTTTTCAAAATTACTTTCCATCTATTGTAAAATGGCACCGCACTAAAATGACTAAAACAGTAAAAAATATGAAAATTTTGCTTTGTTTTAATGTAAGCTTCAAACATCATTTCATATCTCCCACATAGTAGCACCTATGCATAAACTAAAGGAGGTTTTTGTTACTTGGTATGTGATGAAAAAAAACCTCTTTCATTTTTGAAAAATTCCATACCATTGTTCCAGAAACGGATCTTGTACTAAACTTATCATTGTGTGCAGCAACTGACCTCAAAACATGCATAACCAAGAATCACTCATTCATTTCGATCATATCTTCTAATCCAGAAACTGGTTACGAGAGTGTGATATACCGTTGGAAATTTTTTTTTGAGCTTCCTCTAATGGAAATACTTAGGATATGATTTTCACTGAAGATCATGTGCAAAACATCTCTGAAAACTAGACATAGTAAGAGCCCATTTTGATCCCTGGTGACAGGCTGTGAAGGCTAGAACTAACATCGAATTTATTGGGGATGGTAGCTCCTTGGAGGTGTCATGAACATTGTAGAACGAGTGCCTCATCCATTGGGTAATACGGTCAAACAACTGCAAACTCAAAACAACTCATACCAATCCAAACTCAAATGTTGCCTTTGGCAGCTTATTTATTTACACAAACCTACCCTACTTTGCTGCAAAATCAATGGATCAAGTGATGTTGTAATTCCATATCAACCATTCAAGTAACTATGACAAAGATGTTGCTTGAAAGTGCTTCAACCAGGACACAAATGTAAATGCTAACAACCATCTATGCACAAACTGAATTTGGCTGTGTGAAAGACAATTTGACTTATCATTCAAACTAAAAAAATACTCCATATATGCGACAATAGGATCACAGAAATGAGACTATGTTTACTGCCCTAACTCCTCAACGCAGACCTCCAACTACAAATTGTTAATGCAAGCATCCACGGGTAGCTCTATTGTTTCTTGTTTTGAAGGAGGGAGAGTTTCCAAGAATGTTTTGGGATTTCGAAATTCATATGATTGGATCTGATCATTTAGATATTGAATCTCCTTCTAAAATTTTTCAATAACTAACTCAAAGAAATCAGTTTTAGCTTTATGAGGAAACTTCAAAGATCTCAAACATTGAAGCACGATAATGAAAAATACTTCATCAATTTCAATATCCACTAACTTTTCTCTAACTTCTTTTAAAACTTCACAAAACATAGGGTTTGCCACATACCCTACCATCTTATTTTAGAGAATGAATGGATCAGTGAGTGCTAGAATCTCTGGATTGAGTTGGAGTCACCAAGTGAATATTTCATCTTTCATATGTGTCTAATTGCTATCCACCAGCAGCAATCAGATCTGCAACTTGAATGATCTTTCTTGGAGAAGATCTATCACCTCTTCCCTAGTATGGTCACCACTATGTTAGAGCCTAAATCTACCTTAGGCTGAAGGAAGGTAGGTCTAGGGTAACATCAAACCATGCTTAACCTGGTAGCTAGCCCTACCAGGTTGGGAGAGGGATTTCTCCTTGTCAATCTCAATTAGAATATTGGCAACTAGGGCTTGAGATGACTAAAATGAATGCTGATTTTAGGCTAGGTATAGTAGCTCTAGGGTTTTTGGTTGATTTTGTTTGGGTCGAAACAAAAAGAGAAAGGATGATTTGGACTATGGAATCGATGTCAATTTCTACTGGTAAACCTGGGGCAAATTAAGAGCCATGTTCAACCAAGTGAATATTGTAAATGTGAGAAGTACAGGGGAGAAAGATCACTGCCCTATAGGCATCAAAGAAAGGATGGATCTACAACAACAACTTTAGATGAAAGAGAATAATGAGGTTGCTCAATAGAGCATCTAACAACGGATGAATTCTGCCAAAACTACTATTAAAATTAACAACAAAATCATCATGAAAGGAGCATCATTATGGATGAATTCCTAACATATCACTTAGATAATGTTGAAACAAAGGAGAAAAACATAATGTGTAAATGAATTACAGGAGAAAAAACAGATTGAACATTTAAGCACCGTGATGAATCCCAGGCCTAAAGGGCAAAAACTACTTTATTATGATATTCAATAAAACTTTGCACAGTCCGAATGCTTCTTTTCTACAAAATTACAACCTATAAACTATGAATTTCATAAAATATATACATTTTCTCATCCCTTCACTAAGGTAATTAAGCTCAACCATCTTCTTCAAAATAGAATCAACTACATCAAACTTGGACCGAATTTCTGAAAATAGGTGTTGAATATGAACTCATATCTTCTAAACCATAACACTTGTCACAAAATTGACAGAGTATTTTGTAGATAAGATCATGTTGGAGAAACACCTCTCTCAAATTTGGGAAATTCGTTTCCAGTTGCTCGCAACCTATGCCACAAAATCATCTCTAAAACAGAAAATCCTTAAAAATTTAAATCTGTGAAAATGAGCTGTAAAGATCTAGTCACATATCGAAATTCACGACACCTGTAAAGAGGTTTTTGTTATATGTCTCATGGTTAACAAAAACTTCCTTTGGGTTTTCAAAATTACTTTCCATATATTATAAAATGGCACCGTACTAATATGACTAAAACAGTAAAAAATATGAAAACTTTGCTTTGTTTTAATGTAGGCGTCAAACATCACTGCATATCTCCCACATAGTAGCACCTATGCATAAACGGAAGGAGGTTTTTGTTATATGGTATGTGATGAACAATAACCTCTTTCACTTTTGAAAAATTCCTTACCATTGTGTGCATCAATTGACCTCAAAACATGCATAACCAAGAATCACTCATTCATTTCAATCATATCTTCTGATCCAGAAACTGGTTACGGGAGTGTGATATACCGTTGGAAATATTTTTTGAGCTTCTTCTGATGGAAATAATTAGGATATTATTTTCACTGAGGATCATGTGCAAAACATCTCTGAAAACTAGACATAATAAGAGCCTATTACGATCCCTGGTGACAGGTTGCTAAGACTGGAACTAACAAGCCACTTATTTTTTTGATATTTCCAAAGAAGGTTGCACTTATGTTGGAAACAATTCCAATCACAGAAACAAATATACA
>APFE030428932.1:68439-101746 GCA_000404065.3 Pinus taeda
CTTCTGTCTTTATAGTTGTGAGTGGTATGCTTCCTGGTTGCCATAATTTTGCTTTCCATTTTTCTTGCTAACCTGAATGCCTTCTCTAATGAATCAGGTTCCCAAAGGCAAACATCATGCTAGATATTATCCTTTAAAGACCCTATGAACACATCAATCCTATGCTCCTCTGGAATATCTTTTACCCTTATGTTCAGTTTTTGGAACTCCTCAATGTGCTCCATTAGTGGACCCTTTTGTTTGAGACTTATCAATTGGCTAAAAAAAGTGTTGCTTTTTGTATCCTCATAATGTGCCACCAATTCTTCCGTAAAAATTGCCCAAGTGATAAATTGTTTACGAGAGCAAAGCCATTGATACCATACAAACTGATTTGGTTCCAAATATAAAGTTGCCATACGTACCTTTTGTGTGTTTTGCACATTATTGAGATCGAAGAATTGCTCCATCTGTAATATCCATGTGGCAGGATCCTTGCCATCAAACTTCCTCATATCGATTTTTGGAATATGGTGAGTCTTCGACCCAACATTACAGTCTATGTAATCATGATTAACATTTCTTTTGTTCTCATCATGAGTTTCCTTTAGTACCCATTCACCCTTATTGACCATTTCTTGTAGCAACTTATTCATATTTATCTACAATTCTTCCATCTTATCATCCACACCATCAATTTTAGCTTCTACGCCTTTCTTTAAACCATCAATATTAGCTTCTACATCTTTCCTTAGACCATCCATCTTAGATTCTGTTGCTTTTTGTGCAAGTGACACTTGTTGCACTTGTTCTTGTAATTTTGATATATCATATAGCATTTCTTCTTCTTTTTCATGAGTCATGCTAGAGCTTCCAGGCTCCTTACTAGGCGTTTGCATTTTCTTTCCTCAGGGCATCAGTTACCGATAATAATGCTCTATTATCCCCTTTGAATTCCTTCAAAATAAATTTTCAAACCAAGCTTAAGCAAAAATTTAACAAAATTTACACACCTTTTTTCACTTTGTAGGAGCTTGATATTTCCTCTGATGTATCTTTGTAGTTTCCGATCATCTAGTTCTGAATTTGTGATCTGTAGTAGCCCTTTGTGTTCTCTTTCCAACGCCACAAGTCTGACCCGAATTGGTTTCTCCAAGGAAGAGTTATGCGAAATATCCCACAGTGACTTGATTATAGACTAGTTCCGTAGAGCGAACTTGTACGACGTGCCACGGGTCACTGTTTCCACCTCTAGATCTAAAACATGCATACAAGAAACTAATGTCCGTCCTCTTTCTGTACCTTCTTATGAAATTTCAATCTGATCCCCAGAGAGAAAGTTATGATGATTTTCCCCATGTCACCTGTTTGGAATGTAATTCAGGAGCCTGCAAAAAGACCAACTTCCTCAGATCCTATCTCCGCAAATATCGCCTGAAAGGCTCTAAAATTCGGAGTCACGGTTCAGCATGATTTTTTCTCAAATGGATTTTTTTTGCGACTTCTGAAACGTCACAGAACAAATGTTATAGCGAAAATGCCACGATGGCCTGTTTGGAGCAGCGAAACCCTAGAATCCAAAGCTCTGATACCAAATGTTATGAAACCAGCTCAAGAAAAGATATAAAAGATAGATCAACGCCTTAGAATTCAGCATCTCAAGGGGGAACCTCTTTTACATTACATAAATGAACAATTCTTGATGAGTCAAATGACAAAACCTCCTTTCTATATATAGGAGTCTAAGGAGTCACAATATAAACCAACCGACCTAACAATAATAATATAAAGCCAAAAAAATAACAATAGAGGGATTCTATGGGCCACAGTAATAACAATATGGCGGCAATAGGGGCACAACAATATTAATAAGGGGTATAACTACAATAGTAATGGGGTAATCACTAGTATTATAGGGACCCAACAACATATGTGAGGGTTATGTTGATTTGACATAGTTTTAATCATGAGGGTGCGTGGATATTATTAATTGTATTTGATATGTATGAAATTAGATAAGGTGGTGGCATCAGTATGTAGCGAATTAACACTATTCATATGGTGAAAATGATTATCCTATACATTTCTCACAAGTCATTCATGCAATTAAAAGAGTGATTTGTCTTTACTACAATTACCTTTAGGTGTCCTTTAAACTTATCTAAGTGGCAGGGCTTGATTCTAGTCTCGAGCCAAAAATAATAATAATTTTCCATCAGAACTGTGAAATCAAATAGTTCCACTCACCGAACACTTATTGACTAGTTACTAGAGTTGAAGATTCCTACAACAAAAATAGTTACTAGAATCAAAGGGTTCTACTACACATCCATATGTTGAAATGGATGCCAAGATATAGTAACTCCTGCAATACACAAAAATCAGTGAAGCTAGTGGAAAACATATCAATACTCTATTTTGTATATGATGTTACTTCCCTATGTTATGATGTGCTTTATAATCATGTTGATTGTTTCCCATCTAATTTTTTATCTATATCCTTGAATGTTCCTTATATTAAAGGATGAGATAATAGACTGTTACTAGTAGTATAAGGGCTAGTCAAAAATCTTGTAGTAAACTATCAAATCCATTCCATTTCAATAGTCTTCCTCACCAACCCTAAAACATCTAGTTTTGTCAGATGAAATCATAAGTCTTTGATTGTATCATCTAATCTAGGTACAATCCATCAACAAGCAAATACCAGTGTTGAATTCAAGCATGCAAAGGAATCATTGTATCACTGGTCATTGATGTATTCCATTAAAGGCCACTCACATTTAATGAAGATGATTTCCAAGGTACCCTTGTACATCTTGCAAGGTACAAATAAATGTGTTAATGCTGAGTAACCCATAAGATATAGCAAGCATGAGACCTTGATGTATTCCTTGATTAAAATAGCAACAAGAAATGCTAAAAATAGAATTGCTAAAAATAACACTACTATAAATAGTAGTTCAACCAATGTTGAACTTAGCAACAATGGATGAAAAAATGGAAGTGCTAAAAATAGCATTTCGAGATACCTTCCTATTTTAGTCAGTCCCTAAACTAAAATAGTGAAGTAAAATTCGAATTTGATCTTAACAGTTGTTTGTAAAATAATTAATTAATTCATCTTGAGTTAATTAGTTAAGGAGAATCAAACGTGAAGTTTGTGTGGGGACATGCAACAGTTTCTACAATAATTGAGGAATTTATCCATCAGTTAAAGAGATAAGGATGAGTTGTAATATTAAGTTGTAATTAGCTGGCTCAGGTCGAGTTAGATTAATTCAAACATTTTGTTGAATTAATGTAAGTTTAGTTAGTTAATGCTTGCATGCATGTAGCTATTGCACTTCAGATAATTAAGTATTCTCTCATAAATAGCTCATGCATGTCAGTTCAGATAGAGACCTAGTTGAGATCAGATGGAGGGGCAATGTACTATCAGTTGCTAAAATACTCCATTGTGAATATTCCTTGCATGCAGAAGGAATTCTTTCCTTGAAGATTGTGCAGTTACTTCTTCAGCTTTAATGAGTGTGATGAGGCCAATTCACACATGTTGCTTCACTGGACCCCAAGAAAAATTGTGCAAGGAAATAGGAGGCTTGGAGGGCTTTAGGAGGACATCTACTATGTCTATTTTCATTTTGTGAGTTGTATTATTTGATTATAGAGAGAGCATGATAACTTTAGAGCTAATTCTTTTTGTAGGTTGAAAAAGATTTCCACTTGTATGATAATATAGAGATTGGGGTTTTAGGCTGAGGCTTTCCTTGGGTTATTTCTTCTTTGTTATGTGCGAATGATTTCTCATTCTCAGTTATATGTGTTCTCTTGATCTTGCTCAATTCAATTAAGCTTCCGCAAAGTGTTGTAGAAGTAGATCTTGTGTTTTGTTTTAGTATATTGCATAATTTGTTGATCTACAGTGGGAATTTATACTTGGTATCAGAGCAAAGGTGATCAAGGTGAAGAACATTATACAAGAAGGAGAAGTTCGAAGTTTGTTTTTCCTAAATATAGAAATCGAGTTCTTATCACATCTCAATTTCACCGATGGCGTTCGGTGGTTTAAGACTCAAGTATGCCCTTCATGGTAGCTTGAATTATATAGCATGGAAGGATCACGTGGAGGAAGTATTAGGGGATAACGGTCTAAAGGACTTCATTGATCAAGAAGTCCCCAAGTCGACTGATGTTACTCAACTAGCGGAATGGAAGAAATGTATCACTAGAGCAAGGAGAATAGTCCTGGAGGGAGTTCGAGACCACATTGTCTCGAGCCTCCATAGGATGGAGACGCCATTTTCGATGTGGAAAATATTGAAAGATCTGTATCAAAATAGTAGAAATCAAAGGAATTTGGCGCTGAAAGACAAGCTTTGTAAGATCAAGTGTGAAAAGGGCAACACGATCTCTACATATCTGAACAAGCTCACTACCTGCAGGGATGAGCTTCGAAGTGTAGGGATCATGATGCTAATGATGACATGGTGAGTCTTGCACTCCTTGGTCTTCCTAAGAGCTGGCATAGCTACCAAGACTCGGTTAATGGAAGAGAAAAACTACCAAATTGGGAACGACTTTGGTCGGATCTCATGCAGGAGGAATAAGAAGAAGCACCAAATATGGATCCTCATTGAAGCAAGATGATGAGGAAAATCTAGCCTTAGCGAGTAAGGCGAGGAAAGGGAAAGGGAAGGCGTCCCATTCCAATTTTGGTTCTTCCCATGGTGGGAAGAAGATTGACAAATCGAAATTGTGATGCTCTCATTGTTATGAAGTGGGCCATTATGCTAATTGTCCACAAAAGAAATCCAAGAAGGGTTCCTCGAAGGGATCTGATGGTGAGGCACTAGCCTCACAATTTGAGCTGTATTTATCGCTTATTTCATGCATGGTTTCATCCATGGTGGGATGTATGTGGTATCTAGACAGTGGAGCTTCATTCCACCTGTTGAAAATGTCAACAAGAAATGCTTAAAATAGAAGTGCTAAAAATAGCACTGTTATAAATAGAAGTTCAGGTACCAGTGCTAGACTAAGAAAGAAGGAATGAAAAATGGAAGTGCTAAAAAGAGCATTGTTATTTTTAGATGTTCGGGATAGATTCCTATTTTAGTTAGTCCTTGAACTAAAATTGTGAAGTAAAATTTGAATTTGATCTTAACAATTGTTTGTAAAATAATTAATTAATTCATCTTGAGTCAATTAGTTAAGGAAAATCAAACATGAAGTTAATGTGGGGACATGCAACAATTTCTCCATTGATTGAGGAATTTATCCATCAGTTAAAGAGACGAGGATGAGTTGTAATTAGTTAGCTCAGTTAACTAATTCAAGTCCAGTTAGATTAATTCAAATAATTTGTTGAATTAATTGTGAGTTCAATTAGTTAATGCTTGCATGCATGTAACTGTTGCACTTCAGATAACTGAGTATTCTCTCATAAATAATTCATGCATGTCAATTCAGACAAAGACTCAATTGAGATCGGAGGAGGGATAGTGTACTATCTGTTGGATGGATTTTTTCCTATAAAGGAAAATCATCCATGTAGAAGGAATTATCTCCTTCAGGATTGCGCAGTTACTACTGGGCCAAGTAAGTAGTGTGAGGTGGGAATTCACTTGTGTGGAAGCACTGGACCCCAAGAAAAACTGTGCAAGGAAATAGGAGGCTTGGAGGGCTGAGGAGAAGGTTTGTGAGAGGCCTTTGACTATCTATGAGCAACAGAGGGATTATACTGAGAGCTGAATGGCTTCCAAGCTAAGGCTTTGTGTAATTCTGTGACTATTTTCCACTTGTATGATAATACAGAGATTGGGGTTTTAGGTTGAGGATTTCCCCAGGTTATTTCTTATGATTTATGTGTGATTGATATCTCATTCTCAGTTATATGTGTTCTCTTGATCTATCTCAATTCGATTAAGCTTCCGCAAAGTGTTGTAGAAGTAGATCTTGTATTGTGTTTTAGTATATTACATAATCTGTTGATCTACAGTGGGAATTTCTACAACACATGTCAGGTGACAAGAATATTTTCAGTACCTTGGAGGAGAAGGATCTCTTGATGTGGATTGATATGGGCGATGATGGAAAGTATTGTGTTTCAGGTGAAGGTATGGTTGTGTTTCAGAGGGAGCATGAAGCTCCCCTCACCCTAACTGATGTAAAGTATGTACCAAGTCTAAAGAAGAATCTTGTGTTTGTCGCTATGCTAGAAGATAAAGGCTATGATGTAGTCATTAGTAAAGGAAAGATATTCTTGAGGCATATCGATACTGGATAGACAAAGTAAATAGGGATTTGAGTCAAGATCCATACAAGCCAGAGGTAGACAATTGTGCTGCTTTGAGTTCCAAAGATGAGATGGTGCAGAGCCAAGATATTGGTGAGCTATGGCATAGAAGACTGGGCCACTTGCACCATGGAGCCCCGAAGATCATGAAACAAATTTCTATCGAATTACCAAGGGAAAACTTGAGCAAACGACTACATGCAAAGGTTGTACCTTGGGTAAGTATGCAAAATCTCCCTTTTCGGGTTGAGAGAGTAGAGTTGGAGTAATCGTGGAGCGAGTTCACTCAAATGTTTGTGGAACCTTCTCTACATCCTCCACCACTAAACAAACGTACTATGTTATCTTTATTGATGATTTTTCTCATAGATATTGGATCTACTTTATGCAAAAGAAGGATCAGACCTTCTTGAGGTTTTGTGAGTTTAAAGCCTTGGCAAAGAAAGCATTCGGAAGGAAAATAAAAGCCTTGCATAGCAACAATGGTGGAGAGTATGTCTCCCAATAGTTTAAAGACTTTTTCACTGCAGAAGGAATTAAATAGGAATTGACAACATCCCATAACCCACAACAAAATGGGGTGGACAAAAGGAAGAACAAATCAATTGTGGGAGCAGCTCAAGCGATGTTGCATGACTAAAGCCTACCACTACATTTGTGGGCTAAGGCATGCAATACAACAGTATACTTGCAGAACAAAAGCCCACAACGTACACTAGGAATGAAGACACCTATGGAGGCTTATTCTAGGAAGCGGCCCGATGTAAGTCACTTCTGAATATTTGGATCATCAGTTTACTGTCATGTGACCAAAGATGCGAGGAAGAAGCTAGACCCAACGGCTGAGTTGGGAATACTTGTGGGGTACACGAATCCACCCCACAACTATCAGGTGTACCTACCTTCCACTCAGAGGACAGTGGGACACAGGGATCTAAAGTTCAACAATAAGAAAGCCATGCAAGTGTCACTTAAGAGGGAGCTCAAGTTGCATGCAGAGGAGGAACCTCCAATTCCTAAGGAGGAGGAGCCTCAGATTGATGTGGAGTAGCCGCATGTAGAGGATCCGGGAGTGGAGACATCCACTCATGCTAATACTTCCAGAGATGGGAAGAAACGCTCAATGGAAGCTGACAGGTTGATGCTGGATGCGCGGGAGAATGTGGGATAGCCATCTTCTTAGCATAGACAGAGGAGGTCACCCGAGCGATACACTAGGTACATGGGACTGGTTGGGGAGTGTGTAGATACTGAACCTTCTTCATTCGAGGAGGCAGTGCAGCAACCAGTCTGGGTTGATGCAATGGTAAAAGAGTATGACTCTATCATTCAGATTAGTGCATGGGATGTTGTCCCAAGGCCTTAGGGTAAGTCAGTGGTGAGTTCTAGATGGCTTTACAAGGTAAAGTAGGCAGCTGATGGTAGTGTTGACAAACATAAAGCAATGTTTGTTGCCTGGGGTTTCTCACAAGTCGAGGGGATCGATAACGATGAGAATTTTTCTCCCATAGAAAAGTACTCATTGATTAGATTGATGTTGGCACTATTAGCTCAGAAGATCCACCAGATGGATGTGAAGACAGCATTCCTCAATGGGAAGATCGAGGAGGAGGTGTACATTAAGTAGCCAGAGGGTTTCGAGACCTTCGATCATGAGTTGCATGTGTGCCGACTCAAGAGGGCTTTGTATGGGTTGAAGCAAGCACCCCATGCTTGGTACACTAGGATCGACAACTATTTCACTGGTTTGGGATTCACCAAGAGTGAAGTAGATGTGAACCTTTACCACATCATGGTAGAAAGTAAACCATTGATCATTGTTCTTTATGTCAATGATATGATTTTGACAGGTGATGGTCAGCTGATACAGTCTTGCAAGGAGTACCTTGGAAGAGAGTTTGAGATGAAGGACATGGGCCTTATGCACTACTTTCTAGGCATGGAGGTGTGGCAGAAATATGGGCAAGTATTTATGTCTCAAGGAAAGTATGCGAATGAGATACTCAAGCACTTTCACATGGAGAAGTGCAAGCCCATGCAGACTCCTCTAGTTGGGAACTAGAGGAAGGAGGATTCTACTTCAGGTGAGGTAGTAGATGCTACTATTTATCAACAACTTGTGGGTTCACTTATGTATCTGGTGAACACGCAACCTGACTTATGCTTTGCAGTGAATCAGCTGAGTCAAGATATGGTTCAGCCTACCAAGCTATTTTGGAAGGCAGCGAAGCATGTGCTGAGATACCTCAGAGGCACATCTCAGTTCGGATTGTCGTACAGATGGAGAGAGGGAGTGAAGCTTTGGGGCTTCAAAAATGCGGGTTGGGCAGGGATTCCTTCAGACCAAAAGAGCACTTCTAGAGGAATCTTCATCCTTGGTTCAGCTGCAGTTTCCTGATACAACAAGAAACATAGATCAATTGCACTTAGCTTAGCAAAGGCTGAATACATGGCTACTAGTGAGGCTACATGTGAGGCCATTTGGATGTGCAAGATTCTAGTGGGATTGTTTGGTTATAGGATGGATCCTATAGTGATCTATTGTGATAACCAGAGTTGTATCAAACTCTCTGAGAATCCAGTTTTTCATGAAAGGTCCAAGCACATTGATATCACCATCTTTGAGACTGTGTGGTCAAGAGGATCATGTTGTTGTTGTATGTTTCAACCGAGGAACAGGATGCAGATATTTCGACTAAGGAATTTTCAAAATGCAAGTTCGAGTTCCACAAAGACAAGATTGGGGTGACTGAAAATTCATTTCTTGTTTAGAGGGAACGTTGAAAATAGCAACAAGAAATGCTAAAAATGGAATTACTAAAAATAACAGTACTATAAAGAGCAGTGTAGCCAGTTTTGAACTTAGCAACAATGGATGAAAAAATGGAAGTGCTAAAAATAACTTTCTATAAATAGAATTTTGGGATACCTTCCTATTTTAGTCAGTCCCTAAACTAAAATAGTGAAGTAAAATTCGAATTTGATCTTAGCAGATGTTTGTAGAATAATTAATTAATTCATCTTGAGTTAATTAGTTAAGGAAAATCAAACATGAAGTCTATGCGGGGATATGCAATAGTTTCTCCATTAATTAAGGAATTTATCCATTAGTTAAAGAGATAAGGACGAGTTATAATATTGATTTGTAATTAGTTGGCTCAATTAACTGAGTCAAGTCCAGTTAGATTAATTCAAATAGTTTGTTGAATTAATGTACGTTCAGTTAGTTAATTCTTGCATGCATGTAACTACTGCACTTCAGATAATTGAGTATTCTCTCATAAATAACTCATGCATGTCAGTTTAGACAGAGACCCAGTTGAGATCAGATGGAGAGGCAGTGTACTATCAGTTGCTAGAATATTCCATTGTGAATTTTCCTTGCATGTAGAAGGAATTCTTTCCTTGAGGATTGCGCAGTTACTTCTTCATGTTTAGTGAGTTTGATGAGGCCAATTCACACATGTGGTTTCGCTCAACCCCAAGAAAAATTATGCAAGGAAATAGGAGGCTTGGAGGGCTTAAGGAGGACATATACTATGTCTATTCAGTCTGTGAGCTGTATTGTTTGATTGTAGAGAGAGAATGATAGCTTAAGAGCTTATTCTTTTTGTAACTTGAACAAGATTTCCACTTGTATGATAATACAGAGATTGGGGTTTTAGGCCGAGGCTTTCCTCGGGTTATTTCTTCTATTTTATGTGCGATTGATTTCTCATTCTCAATTATATGTGTTCTCTTTATCTTTCTCAATTAGATCAACCTTCCGCAAAGTGTTGTAGAAGTATATCTTGTATTGTGTTTTAGTATATTGCATAATCTGTTGATCTACAGTGGGAATTTATGCATTCCTCTTGATCACTGGAAAGAGAACCTGTCATTAATGTATGCAAGCCTCTAGGTATTGCAAAACAATCTCTAACCATTTATCCTAGATATTGTGTTAGAGTCAATGGGAAAAATGTTATTAGTAGGAGGGCCTTAAGGGATACCCCATGTGGTTTTCATAATTAGGCCCCTTTTCTCTAGTTGAAGAGAATAATGCAAGAGAAAGAGTAGGAGAAGGAAGATGATATTCCTCTCTCACCACTTCCAACCCACTATCCTAGTAGATATCTACTATAAACTCTACTTTTGACATTGACTTATGGCAGAACTTCAACTATGCCCATTTAAAAGGAATGAAGTTTTCTCTTCATCAATAGCTTTGATTCGAACTAAACCATTCTAAAAAATAATATCTATTTCATAGGTTCCAAGCCATTGAGTTGTGAATTTTCCTTTGAAATATTTGAACCTCAAATTGAATAGGATAGTCGAGTCTCCCGGTTGAAACTGATTCCTTAGAATTTATTTGTTGTGCCATTTCTTTCATTGTTATTGTACCAATGTATTCCATTGAATCACATCTCGATTGGTATCATTGATTTGATTTAACTACAACAAAATTTGTTCTTATGCCTCGATCAAATCCATTCCCAGCTGGGAGACAATTCAAAAATTATTTATTTTAAACTCCATTGGAAGGAAAACATGTTTCCTGTAAACTAATTCATATGGGGTATGTCCTATGGTACTCCTTCGAGTTGTTCTATAAGACCAAAGTTCTTGAGTAAACTATTCTAGAAAATCATTGTGATGAATTTACACCATTATTTTATGAATGGCTTCCAATACCTTGTTAGCTGATTCCACTTGACCATTCACTTGCAGGTGGTAAGTGGTAGAAGTTCTATGAGTAATTTTTTATTTCTCTATGATATACCCAATACGTTTGGTGTGAGTTGTGTCCCCTAGTTTTTGATTATTTCTCTAGGCATGCCAAACCATGTAAAAACTTCTTCGTATATAATGTTTACTACTTCTTCTTCATTAGCCTAGGGAAAAGCTTTGGCCTCAACCCATTTTGTGATGTAGTTATTGCACACAAGAATATATTCTTCATTTATGCCATTTCTATGATTGGGCCTACAAAATCTAAGACCCACTTCTTGAATGGTTCAATAACCACTTGTGGATGCAATGGAATTTTGTTCATCTACACTGACCTCCCTATTCTCCGTAAATTATCACTTTGTTGCATGTATTTCTTTGCAATATTTAAATAAGTTGGACATAATATCTAGACTATAGTATCTTGTAATTTTCTTACTTGTCCAATAAATGACCTCCACATGGCTCATTGTGACAAGCTTTAAATATTTCTAACATTTCGTCCTCCCAGACACAACTTTTAATGATAAGGTCTACCTCTATTTGAAATATATCACCATTAATCCATGAATAAATGGCACTCCTATTGATAATTCCTCATTTCTCACAAGCTGGTAATTTTTGTGGAAGTTTTCCTATTGCTAAATAATTACCAATGCCTAGAAACCAAGGCAAGTGAGTAGACATTGCAAACAATTGTTCGTCAGGGAAATTAACAACTATAAGAGTAATATCATTTTCATTCAGTAACCTAGAAAATAAATTTTTGACTAGATTATCTTTAACAAGCCGGTGCACAATTATAACACTAAATTCTTGCAATAAACAAAATCCATCTCAAGAAATTTCCATTTATTACTAATTTTTTAATTAGATACCATAGATTTTCATTTTCAATATGGATGAAGACTTCATAATCTATAATATAATGACTAAAATTATTTATAGAATTCACCACTCCTAAGAATTGCCTTTCTATCACAGTGTAGTCAAGCGCAACAAGGGTCGGATTCTTACTAGTATAACATTTGGCATAGTAACGTTGGTATTCTTTATGTGAAAGGATAGCCCCAAAAGAAATTTCTAAGGTGTCCATGGAAATGTGAAAGAGGAGGGACCATTTAATCCCCCTTAAAATAGGTGCATTAATATTTTTTACTTCAAGGTCTCAAATGCACACTAACACTGATCATCCCAAAGAAAAGCAATGTCTTTGGATAGAAACTTAAGTAATGGTGTGATTATTTCTATTAAATTATCAATGAAGCATCTATAATATATGACAAAACCAAGAAATATTCTCATATCTTTATGAGATTTAGGAACCAGTAGCTAAGATAGAACATTTATCTTAGCTAGATATACCTCAATTCTTGCATTAGAAAGCACATGACCATGCACTACACCCTTAATTAGTAGCATGCAACATTTTACATTAATTAGGGAAAGGTGTGCTTCTTGGCTTCTAATCAACACTTTCTTGATATTTTTCAAAGCTTCCTAAAATGAATGCCCACAAATAGTGAAATCATTCATATACACCTCTACATAATCATAAATAAGGTCTGAGAAAATCCCATGTACAACTCTTTGAAAGGTGAAAGGGCATTACAAAGGCTAAAAGGAAGTGCCCTATACAAAAAAGTCTAAAAAAAAAGCATGATCTTCTCCCGATCCTCTAGTTCTATTTGGATCTAGCTGAATCCATTATACCTATCTAAAAAAAATGTTCTTCCCTCTAGGGTATCTATAACATAGTTAATGAAAGGAAGAGGAGTGTAATCCTTCATGGTAGCTTTATTCAATTCTCAAAAGTATACACACACACACACACACATTGTCTCCCTGATGATTTAGGCACGACATCTAAGGGGTAAACCCATTTACTATCATATATTGGGTATAATAGATCAGTGTCTAGAGGTTTATGTAACGCATCTTTGAACACTCCCCTAAGTGTTGCGTTCACATGCCTATGTGGTTTTTGGACACGATGGGAATCAATCTGATTATAAATGTGATGTGAACAAATTCCATGATCGATCCCCTTCATGTCATAGTAGTCCCAAGAAAATTCCTTTGTTTATTTTTGTAAGACATATTAATTCCATTTATTGATCATTAGTCTAATTCATACGAAGAAACTATAATGGTATTATAAGATTAATAAATAATATTACATCATTACATTCCTATACATCATCTTTTAATATATGTTCTAGTGGGTGTCCTTTAAAAGCATAGAAAAAATGAAAATTCCACAGGAAAGAATTGAGCTAATTTTCTTTGGTATATTCCCTAAACTTTCTTACCTAACCCACCATGCACACAGGTTGAACTATCTCCTCATCACTTGGAAAACCATTGAACCACAAGACTTGTTTTGACTCTGTGAGAGATTTTTTAGGTGGTTTCAATGTGATTCGTTTTAATGGTCCCCTATGGGAGCTAAAATTACCACCAGATCTACATCCTATGAAGGAATTTGTAGTAGAAATCCATGGTATCCCTAAGATTATGGGATTTCCTCCTGCTAAAGCTTTATTTTTAAAAACCATAAAATCCATAGGATACTCCCACGAGTCTAAGGAGACGATTACATCATCTAAAACTCCCTTTAACTTAACCCTAGATTTGTCTACCAATTCAAGGACAATTGGTGTGGGTCAAAGGTTTGTTAACTCAAGTTGTTTCATGGTTTTTTAAATTATAATACTAATGAATACTCTGAGATTTATTAGGGTATATGAGATTCAAACCCCATTAATTTGCATAAATACAATAGAATTACTATGGTCTCTATAATTTTTAGCTAAGTTATTTCCAGTAATTAGATCATCACACTCCCCAACAAGATGTATGGTAGGTGGGTTTTTTATTTTTCTCCCAAGTTTTATTAAGAAAATATCCCTCACACTCTTAGCATAAATAGGGATATATCTAATGCCTAAGGTAGAGGGATTCTAACGCAAATGTCACTAAGTTTTTTAACCAAATCATACTCAAGAGGAACCATTATTTTTCTTGCATTTAATATTTCTAGTTAAGGTGGGTTTATTGATACAAAAGGTTGTTGTGAATGACTAAAATCTTACTAGAGCATAGTAGGAGAGTTATTTGCAATTGCAAGAGTGAGGATTGATCCTTCTCTTCCCTCTTCAATAATAATGGGGCTATGATTTTGAGGCACCTTCCCAGACCTCAAATGAATATCATGCACCTCTATATAAGTAAAGGTGTAATTTAGAAAGTGTTACAACGTAGCTTTCAAAGTAGGTTAGGCTACATTAATGTTTGGATTGGTGATAGGTTGAATAAAATTTTGATTTAACCTAGGAGTTTAAGTTGATGAGAGCTACATTTTTTGAGGCTATGTATTCGAGGGTTGTTGATGTGCAACTATTTGTGGTGAATAGGATGTGATAATTTCTTTGGTTGCATAAAGTAGTACAGTTGCAAAGAGTAAGTGTATGAAGACATAACCCCCTAACCAAATCCATACCAACCTTGATGCCAATGTTGTTTTCTGGCTAACTGTTGGGGCCATGATTACCATGGTATTGAAACATTCCAAGGTGGATATTTTTCTCCTAGTAAATATGAAAAGTTTGTAGCATAATGATCAAAAGGAATACATTGAGGTCACGACTGCCATGGCCTTTTAGTTGGAAATGAATAAAAATTTTATGCTAATTGATCATATCCTTGGTATGCTAATATGAATCTTGGTAAAGATGGACAAATTTCAATAGTATCTTCTTCTGCACAAATGGCACAAATAAATGGACCATCATGAAGAGGACAATATTTATTGGGATGCTTCTTCTCAATTCTAGGACAAAAATAGCAAGGGTCGCTTGTTCTTCTTATTATTTCATTTTAAATCTTAGGGTGATGAGTTGTAGAATAATTGTACTATTTATATCAGTTTTAATTTTTTCCAATAAGTTTCCCAATTCATCTGTAGTTACACTATTAATGGATGCCTTAATGTTTATAGGGAAACCATCTTATGAACCTTTTATAGTTGTACCTTGCAACCAGGAACACCTTCTACAAATTTCATGAATATCATCAAAGGAGAACCTAGAGATATCCTTGATTCCCATTAGATTCAGCATATTCATAGCTTCTTCATAAACACCCTTTAAAAAGAGAAATGTTTAAGTTTCAGAGCCTAGCTTATGTTTCCTAGCATGTTGAAGTTTGTTTAAAAATATCTCTAAATAGTCCTCTAAACTTTGATCTTCTATTTGTACCATTTTAAAAATTTCTTCTTTCAATTCTCTAGCTTTATAGTATTCTTGATATATTTTAAGAAATTATTTTCTCATGCCCTCCCAGGTTGTGATATTATTTTCTTATAATCACATACCATCATATGGAAGGATCTTTAAGAGTAAAAGGGAATAAGTGTTCATTAAAAAATGTTTGTATTTGGGTTTTCCTTTAATCATTTCCCTTCTCCTACATTCATAGAGCCCAAGAATTAATATAATATTATAAGCCCAATAAGCCTAGGGTGAGACCATGGGTTCTCAACCTTATCTACCAACATCACTAATTCATTTAAACATAGTAAAACTGATGTGAGGCTTTGTTAAGACCTAAGCATATGAGTTTTTCAAATGGTATTTTATTTTAAATTCCAACATGGATGGTTTGACCACATGGGGCATGGGATGTTTCACAATGTGGATCATGGAGCATTTGACTGGCCTTTCGTGAAACACAATATGTTATTTACATTAAATTTAAATGATTCAACGATATAAACAATGTAACGATTCATGGTTTGTTGATAATTCGTTGTAATGTAACTAGGCTAATCAAATTTCCACTATTTTCGAGCATGCTTTAACCTGACATCCATCTATGTGATATGCCATGTGATTTGTCAACTTGTTTTATTATAGAAGCATTATTTGGCCTATTAAAGGCTTCCACGTGGAAGCCTTTTATTGGTTTACCAATGAGATGCCACCTATCCACCAAATGTGTGCCACCTTGTCAAGCCACATAGGTTTCCTATCATGTATCCTCTATTGGTCTACCCACATGACTGTATGGGTTTCCATGTGGGTTTTTTATGGCCTGCCACATATCACCATGTGGAGGTGTCATGTTTCACTGCATGCCTTTTTTTGCATGTTTTTTAAAAGCTTTAAAACATCATATTTTTTACATACAGGTTCCTTTTTTGCCCTTTTAGGTTCCATTGGAAATCTCTTGTTGAGATATTAAACATGAAATTATTTTCATCAAGTTTTGATACCTTAATTTTGAGGAATCTTGGATCCTCATCGATCAAAGGATGTCAAGATGGCCTTTCTAAATGGAAATCTAGAAGAATTATATAATGAACAACCATAATGATTGCAATAGTCAGAAAATGAAGCTAATGTATGCAAACTTAATAAATCACACTATTGACTAAAGAAATATCTCAAAGCTTAGTATTCAAGACTTGAAAAGTACCTAGAAAAAACAAGGTTTCAAAAGAGGAGACACATACAACACTATTTACATCAAAATAGAAAATGAAAATGTTTTAACAATTATGGTTTATGTGGATGATATCATTTTTGGAAGTAAAGCTAATAGGATGAGCCCAAAGTTTTATTATGAAATGAAAAAATAATTTGACGTGTCTATGCTTGGATAATTTTCATTATTTCTATGTTGCAAATTTCCCAATGTATAAAAGTTATATTCATTTCTAAAGCCAAATACATCAAGGTTATGTTGAAGAAATTCATAATGGAAGACTATGCAAATTTTGGTACACCCATGATCATATGATGCAATTAAGAAAACATGACGAATCTCCAAAATACAATCAACATTGTTTAAGTAAATGATTCACAGCCTACTATATATAATAGGATCAAGGGAATACCTCAAGTAGTTGGAATAGTTGCAATATTGCATAATGCACCAAAGGAGATGCATGTGCAAGGAGAAAAAATAATATTTAGATATTTGAAGGGAACTTTGGACGTTATTTTTTGGTACGAGGGAAGGACTTCACTATAACATATATATAGATGTAGATTGGGTAAGAAGTATTGTGATAATAAAACTATAAGGGAGGATATATTCTTAGGAATTATCTCACATTATTATTGAGCAAGAGTAACTTCAATCTATATCTCTCACCCCCAACCCTTACCTTCTCTATATATACTCCATAACCCCTCCCCTCTCTTTTCATCTTCCACCCCCTTGCATCATATCATTATCTCTCATTCTTCCCCCTCCACTCTCTCCCTCTCTCTCTCTCCCTCCATTCTCACTCAGTAACACAAGATCTCTCTCTCATCTCTCTACTTCTTGATCTTTCTCTCTATCATTCCCTCCTCACAACTACCCCTTCCAACTTTGTCTCTCTCTTCCTCTCTTTTTCAACCATAGGTATCCATATCCCTCTTTATTCCTTGCCATATTTCCTTCTTGTTTGTATGATAATTAGAATATGTCATTAGGAGGATTCTTTCTAGTTCATTTCTAAATTGAATATGGCTCCAAATATCTGTAATTGAGATAATTTTGCTAAAGAAAGGGTATGCTTTTGAAAATTTACACAAATATTTTTAGTTGACAAAAAAAGGTTATGCAAAGAATTATATTTCTTTCATGGTTTTCATTCTAATAGTAGCTTGAGATTTTCTATTTGAGGATTGAAAATAGTTAGATTGCACTACCAGTATTTATGAATCATAAGTCCCCTTGACATGAAAAGATAATACACAATTTTTTTTTTAATTTTAAATTATATCTCTGATATCGCTATATACAGATAAACAAATACACATTTTTGTCATGTTACCACATGACATCTACGGGTAACTAGACAATGATTGCTTCTCCTATGTTCTTGAACAAGAATAGTTATTCATTAGATGAAATCCATGGTTCTCCATATATAGTATATCAATGATGCCTCGAACATATCACTTGGATCACTCATTTTTTATGATTATGGTGCCTGAAATAAATGTATTACATTATTTTCTTGCTTGATATCAAGTGCTATTTCCATATGCACCTAGACCATGAAAGTGGCAACCATTGGCTAAGTTGGATAATGGATCATGATGTTATAAATTTTTTTCCTCTTCATTTCATTTGTACCTGTTGGGGGATTTTAAAAGGTGTAGAATATCCTTATTCTAATCCATGCTTAATACTTTCCATATTTCCTAATTTTCGTTGTTTTTATTTTTTGTAATCTTCTATATTGTATGAACATTTAAGAAAAGAGAATATATTAGGGAAAGAAAAGCAAGAGCATACATGTAACTCAAGAAAGAAGACATAATTGTGGGACATTGGATTGGTTGTACCCACTCCATATAATCATTAGTGAGGGTTATCTTTACTATGTAATTCCTTACCTATACATTCATATATTCCCTTACTATTTTTTCTAATGTCATAACATACAGTGACTTTAGAGGGTCTAAAAGGCCTCCCAAAATCTCCCTCACCCTCAAATCCTTTCTCATTCAAGTGTGCAACAACCTAGGTATCTAGCTCTACAAAAGTATCCTGATTGTGCATCAATTGTACATATTATTGTGCATAGGTAAATTATCCATAAAAAGTACAAATTATATAAGAATATACATGTATACAATGTTCTACTATGATCCATTACTCTTCATGCTTCATCTTCAATCTGATAGGTTTTTATGTAGGTAGTGAGTCTCCAGGTCCTCTTGACTGTCTTGTCACAACATCATACCTTTGGAGTAGTGTTTGGATCATCCTATTTTCATATTCCTTACATAATACTATGTGGTGGAGATATATTCGTTGACCAAACTACATGTTCTCTATTTGTGGTTTCCAACATCACAGCTGAGAGAATTATTCTACAACTCTTATACCAATGGAATCAATCATTTCAATAGTTATTATTTAATCATATGGTCTTTTAAACTATTTCCATGTGTATGTATGTCATATGATGTTTCTTTCTTGAATGTCTGCTTCTCGTGTCTTGGAATCAATGCTCTTTATATTTTTGTCTAATCAATTTCTCAATCAAGTGGTGCAAAAATTTCATGATCAATGATAAACCTTTCAATCAAGTGGTCTCTTTTATTCATTATAATTACTTTATATTAAATAATATTCAATTTCTTTATTGCTATCAAGTATGGTTGTGCTTATTTATGACCATTGCTTGCTTTAAATTTTATCCCATTAAATAAGGCTTTGTGTCAATTCTTCAAACTCTGTCTTATTTTACTCTATTTTTTCAATCATGGTTGCACCCCTCCATAATTTCAACTTGTTGACGGTGTTGGATGCTACCAATAGAAGGGGGTCTCCCTGGTATGAAGTCACAATTAGACCTCACACTATTTTCTATAGGAGACCATCCAGAATAAAGGTCTAGCTTCCATTTATAGTTAGATATTTTCCTTGACTAAAATTAACACATAATATATCACACCCAAACTTTGATATAAGAAAGTAACTTGATACTACGTGTTAACAACAGAAAATCATACACATGTTTACAAAAACCAAAAGAAGCTAAACATCATCTAGTATAATGCATAAGTGAATATTTTTTAGTGAAGGACATTATGAAGTTCAAAAAAATTAATTTCTCCTAACATCAAAAGTTTATGGAGTTTAAAAATTGTGGTTGTTTCTTCCATAGCCATGAACCATGCACTATTTCCGTCGAAAGCTACGTGGTCAAGAAAATGGCTGACTCAGTGACTTTAGGACCACTTCACACACTTGGAGGGGATTCCCTAACAAGATTTCAGTCGAGGACAACTGAATTCGAGTTTCCTTGAAGATATGCAACCCTGAATGGAATCATCTTGCTATACTCATGACTCATTATCATTCATGAACCAAGAGAGGAAATATGGATTCAATTTTTTTTTATAAATAGACCATGGGAGAACCAAAACATTAGCAATGTTATGTTGGCCAAATTTATATTAGAGCAACCCAACATTTTATTGTTGAAGCAAATAAAGTAAGAGCACTAGCATGTTGGCCATATTGCTTCCAAATAATTCATCATCTTAGTGAGAGGAGAAGAGTCCACCATTGAGGGAGTCTTCATACTTATTTGAGAGATAGGAGAATCTTGCAAAGAGATTGAGGAAAGGAACCTCCTTGTTGACGAATTTTGAGCACCATAGCTCAAATATTTCTCTTCAAGTGTTTTATATTCATCCATTATATTCAACTTCTACTACCAACATTCAATAAAGGGATCTCTTTCCATTATTTGTTTGACTTCATTTCTCCATTGAGCACTTGTTTGTGTAGTTATCTCTTTGTTTTAGTTCATGTTTATGTATGCATTGTTTTCAATATTTGTAACGCTTTGTTTATCTAATTTTGTTCACTAACATTACCAAATTTGTTTGTGTTACTTTGTAGGGAATAACCAACTATTAAGGAGGTGTCTTTTGCTATGCCATTGCCACAAAAAAACTACCACAGAAATGGCAATCATACTTTTATATTTTCTTTAATCTAAAGGTTGTGTTTGTAGGATCTTCTCTTTGCATAATCGACATACAAGGCATTCAGTACCTCTTTGGATTTTTTGCAAGACCCTTTGGACCTATTGTTGGCTAAAAAACTTATTAATTTATAATTTATTGTCAATTGCGCAACTTCTTCTCCGAAAAATGCACACTTTGTGGTTTTTCCTCTTATAGATGCTCCTTTGCATCTATGGACTGTGGAACCGTCACAATTTTCCAGAAAGAAAAAAATACCATGTAATTTCACTTTTCAATTGAGTGATAGCCTTTAGTGAATTTCCTTTACCTCTGAATTTTTTTTCCAGTTAGTTTAGATTACTTAATTTCTCTATTAATCATAATTAGCTCAGTAATTATACTATCTTTACTTTTATTGTCAATTTTCACATAGCTTAATGAGTAGAGTAAGTGGCCCATCATCCACAAATATCGTTACTAACCAAAGCATTCATTTATTTCATTTTATGGGAATAGGAGAAAGTATTATTACAAAAATTAAGTAATGTGCTTCCCTTTCATCTCTAAGATGAACCTAGGTTTACAAATGAAAACTTTATTAAAGAATTTGAATTTCCATTTCCCTGTTTTGAAATTCACGTAGTGTAATAAGAAAAAGAGTAAGCATCCCATTATTTACATATCATTTATTTTTCATGTAAGGAACAATTGAAATCTAGTGTAAGTAGGGGAATATTGGAACGAATCACCGAATATCCACATCTTCTCACACTTTACATGCTCACTTCATCACTTGCACACAATTACACATCACACACTTATTGGAAATAATACTAAGAGGGGGAGTGAATCAGTATTAGCAAGTTAACACTTTTTCATTTCCATAATCATATTCATATATGCTACTTCAGTTAATATAACTCGTGTGTATACACAACCATGTTTAAGGAAACTATCATATATCCTACAAACTTATGATTCAATTAATTCATAATATGTTGATCTTTAATTGGTGCATCACAACCATATAAACAGTAACTAGGAGTAGTAAAAACAGAACAGATAGTCACACACAAGAACACAATATATAAGGTGGAAACACAATGTGGGTGAAAACCACCTACTGTAATCATCTCTATCTTCCTTTTTAAAATTAGAAACTTCTTTTTACAATTTTTGTACTGCTGTAGTCTTATACCAGTACGTAGGCTTCTACCTGTAGAAGGCTACAACCTTCTCTCATTCTCTAGCTTCTCCTGGAAGGGAGCTACAACCCCCTAGCGCTTGTACTAGCTGATATGGGTACTAGTACGTAGGTTCCGGCCTACAGAAGGCTCCAACCTTCTTTTTTCTTCCAGGGACCATGTTTCATAAATTTTCAGACTGAATCCATCAATAACTTCATTCAATCATCTGCATCATCCAATCTCCTTTTGTACCAACCAAAACTGAATCAACCAATCACTTTGATAAATCTTCAGAATGTTGTAACCAGAATAAAGTAACCAAAATATCGTAACTAGAACCCAAGATAGATCCCAGAAAACTGCAACAGTAAACAGAAGTATCTAAAATATATTTTGTGAGATATACGCTACTTCGTTTCGTCGAACCTACATGTATACGCACTTTTCTCAAGGCAAACCTGCGCACAGATTTGCAAATCAAAATTAAGATGTATGCGTTGTTTTGATATGCTTAACCAACGTGTATACGTGCCTTTTCAAAAGTGAAGCTACATACAGATCTATAAATGATTATTTAAAATATACAACAATTTCAGACTTCAGTTATACCTAGATCATCATATTTACAGACTACAGCATGCACCATTTATACAGATAAATGATCAAAACTACATAAAGATACTTCACTTCAAGCCTTCATATCTTGACCCATCATTAGATTTTATCCTTCACCAAGCGCTGAGGTTCATCCTTGGTTCAGATCCAGCTATGCACCATAACCTAATAGCCTATATATTAGATCTTGCTCTTCATCATAAATTCAATTCATGAGTGCCTTTGCCTAATGATCTTCTCCTCCTTTTATAATCTTAGGCCTTACTCAATACCATGGACCAAAACCACTTAGAACCAATACCTTGGACTAGATACCTGGGGTCAATACTTCGGACAAGATACCTTAGACCAATAGCATGGATCAAAATACCATCGACCAAAATCCACAGACCAAAACTAAGTTTTGTAACATGTATGCACCTTTCCTTTCGTGAAGGCCCGTGTGTACGCTATCTGTGCCTTTTGGTCAGCGAACTCACGTGTACACGCGGCTTGGTCAATGGGGAACCTGCATATACCTCTTTTTCTTCATTCTATGAGTCTAAACTGTGATCTATCGTCTGAGTGAGTTTCCATCAAGTACAACACCTGTATCACCTGGATCATAATGCCAACAATCTCCCCCTTTGGACTTGATGGCAACAACAACACCAATCACTCTCCCCCTTTATCATCAAGGGCAAAGGGTCATGCTCCCTTTGAGTACTAGCTGAAATCTCTGATATGTTGAAGTGTTGATTGAGCTCCTATGATCGAGTCCATGCTCCCCCTGAGCATAAGAAAGGTCTGAAAAAAGATAACATGACTCTATACATATATCACCAAGGACCTTCCTATCACCAAAGACTCATACATACATCCATCTCCCAACCAAGTGGGGATATACCAATTTCTTATACATGTCAAAACATGAACATTACATCATCCGTCCCAAGCATAGCGTGGTAACAAAATATGACCTTTACATTGAAAGATATACATGACATATAAAATAGAGACCAAACATCTGAAATAAGACCATGATAGTCATCAAAAACTATCATCAGCAGCATCTATCAATCAGCATCGAAACTAGCAACCATGTTCTCTCCTGAGCTTGTTTTACCTAAATAAAACACAACAGTGATTTTGTACCAAGATCTTCTAAGATAATGCCAACAATGTATTATTAGAATTATATGCTCCCCCTGAACCTATGCCAAATGATTACTGTCAGACCCATATAAGACTCCTTCCATCCTGAGTTTGGCCCATTTCTTCAAACCAATAGATACGCAGTTGTCTTCACCAAAACTAGTGTATGTACGCAACTATGCTTCATGAAACTCACGTATAACCACATTCTCTAAAATAGATAAGTTTTAACAGTAGGATGATGCATCAACTACTCCCAGCTTCTATCTGAGATATTCAAATGTCTCTTTGGGCAGTGGTTTGGTGAATATATCAACACCCTGTCCTTTGGAGGGAACATACTCCAACTTGACCTTTTGTTCAAGAACTTGTTCACGTAGAAAATGATATTTGATGGGTATGTGCTTGGTCTTGGAATGCATGAATGGATTCTTTGAAATACTGATGGCACGTGTATTATCACATAAAATGGGAATGGGTGGAGTACATGTGATCTGTATGTCTTGCAATGTTTGCATCATCTGAAGGAGTTTTGTGCAGCAAGGTACATCGGTCACATATTCTGCTTCAGCTATAGATAATGCAATTGAGCTTTGTTTCTTACTGAACCAAGAGTAGCAGAAGGCTCTGCTACTCAGTGCGCAGAGGCCTAGTTATCCGCAGCTGAGTGCACGGACCCCTGCAGATGAGTGCGCAGGGTGAGTCAAGTATGTAACCGAGGAAAGAATCAATAAAGAGAAGTTTGGTTATAATTCTATGTATCTGTTCTTGAGTTAATGCATGATTGATATAAATTGTAAACACTAATATAGAACCCATATAGAATGCACCACCACTAGTGTTTTTTCTGTCATTAGTGCTTCATGCCCAACCTGCATCTATATATGCATGAAGTGTAAGATCTGTATCTTTAGGATACCATAAACCAAAATTCTATTTTCCTTGAAGATATTTGATTATCCTTTTGACTTCCTGAAGATATGATTCCTTTGGGTTTGCTTGGAATCTTCCAACTATTCCTACTACATGCATGATGTTCGGTCAGGTATCTGTTAGATAGAGCAAGCTGCCAATCATGGATCTGTAAGTTGGTTGATGCACCGCTATTGATTCATCATTTGAACTGAGACTACATCCTGTTACCATTGGAGTACATACTGGTTTAGAATTTTCCATGCTGTAATTTTTCAGGATCTATTTGAGATATTTGGTTTGTGACAGAAAAATACCATCTTTGTTTTGTTGAACTTGTAGACCAAGAAAGTATGTAAGCTCACCAAGTAGGGACATTTCAAATTATTACTGCATTATTGAAGCAAAATTTCGACTCATGGCTTCTTCATTACTACCAAAAATGATATCATCAACATACACAACAAGTATTAGCAATTTATTATTGTCAATCTTTGTGTATAAATTGCTCTCAGCTGATCCCTTTGAAAAACCTTGTTGATGGAGATATTTGTCAAGATGGGAATACCAAGCCATTGGAACTTGTTTTAGACCATAGAGAGCCTTTCTGAGTCTGCATACAAGTTCTGCAGCATTTCCCAAAATGAATTCGTCTAGTTGCTCGATATAGACTTCTTCTTCTAAGTCTCCATTAAGAAAGTCAGATTTTACATCCATTTGATATACCTTGAATTTTTGAAACTAGAAAGAGAAAGGAACATTCTTATGGCATCAAGTCTAGCAACAGGTGCAAAAGTTTCTTCAAAATCTATACCTTCTTGTTGAGCATATCCTTTACAAACAAGTTTGGCCTTGCTTCTAATAACTTCTCCATTTTCATTCAGCTTGTTTTTGAATATCCATTTAGTTCCTATGATATTCTTATCATGAGGTCTAGGAACTAATTCCCAAGTATGATTCTTTTCAATTTTCTCAAGTTCTTCATTCATGGCTTTGACCCAACATTCATCTTTACAAGCTTCACTTACATTTTGAGGTTTGGTGGAGGATAGCAATGCTAGATAGCTTGAAGCTTATGAAATATTTCTTCTTGTTTGTACACCTGCCTCTTTCTGTCTGAATATTTGAGTCTCTGGATGATTCTTCTGAAAATACCTGGACGGAGTCTTTTATTCTACCGTTATCTCTTCTTTTGGTGCTTCATTAGTTTCTTCTCTAGAATTAGTCTGATAATCCTCATCTTCTTCATGCTCTTCGATTTTTATTTGCCTTGGATTTTTGCATGTTTCATCAACCACAACATCAATTATTTCAATAATTTTCCCGAGTCTTTTATTATAACATTTATATCCTTTACTTCGGGAAGAGTAACCAAGGAGAATACCTTAATTTGCTCTGAGTTCAAACTTGCCAACTTTTTCATCAGTCCTTTTGATGTAACATTTGCTTCCAAAAACTTTGAAGTATTTTATAGTAGGAATCTTACCATACCAAAGTTCATTAGGAGTTTGAGTGTTGTTTACCGGAATGTTTGTTTTGTTGAGAATAGTTATGGAAGCGAATGCAACTTCACCCCAGAAGGTTACAAGAGTTCCAGACTCATCTAGCATAGCATGAGCCATTTGTTGAACAGTTATATTCATCCTTTCTACCACTCCATTTTTCTGAGGTGTTCTTGTGGTGTAGAATTCCCTTTTTATTCCACATTCTTGACAAAAGTTGAAGAATTCATCTGAGGTAAATTCTCCTCCTTCATCGAATCTGAGGCATTTGATTTTGCGATCTGATTCATTTTCAACTAAAGCTTTGAAGGCTTTGAACTTTTCAAATGCTTCATCTTTATGCTTCAGAAGTCCTATCCAACACATTCTAAAAAATCATCAATGAACAATATAAAATATTCTTCTCCGCGAGGTGGATTTTTCCTTTATGGTCCACATAAATCAGTATGAACAAGTTAAAGAGGCTTACTAGATGATCCTTCCTTTTCAGGGAAATGTGCTCTAGTTTTCTTACCAAATTGGCATGATTTGCATATTGTATTTTCTGGAATACTTATATCTGGAAGATCATGAACAACCTGGTATCTGTGTGCTTTTCTTATTTGAGGAAAGCTTAGATACCCTAGTCTTCTGTGCCATAGCCAGTGTTCATCATTTTTGCTTAGATAGCATTGTTGTTGTCCTCCCTTGAGTATGTATAAGTTGTTTGGAGTTCTTACACCTTTGATCACTTTTTCTCCTATATCAAGCTCCCGAACAACACATCCATTTGATCAAAATACTACTTAATTTCCGTGATCACACGTTTGACTAACACTCAATAGGTTATGCTTAAGACCATCAACATACATAACATTCCCAGCTTTAACCTTTTCTTTTAATAGAATAGAGCCTTTACCTTTTATGACAATAGGAGTGTCATTTCCAAATGAGACCTTCTTTTCCTTTTCTAAGGCATTATATGATTGAAGTTTTTCTTTGTCACCTGTCATGTGTTTTTAGCATCCATTGTTGATATACCACTGATTTTCTTGTCCATCTGCATACAAGGCTATACCACATATTTTTGGTTGCGGCTCTTTCTTTTTCCATATTTTGGGACTTAATGAAGTTTGCTCCTCCTGATATGTTTGCCAAAATTTACTCCTGCATTCAAATTCTTCATGACCGAAGTTGTTGCAGATAGAGCATTCTATTTCATTTTCAAGAAGAGAAAAGTTATTGTAAGTCCATTTCATGATCCCTGTCACATTCCTTTGATTTCGTGCTTATCTATTCATGATGGTCTTGTAAGCAACACATTGATCAGCTTTGTGTCCAAATTTATGACATGAGAAACATTGGCCATTAAAGAAGTTCCTGCAATTATCGAATCTACTGACCTGGTGATTGTAGTTTCTATTGATATTCATTCTTGAATCAAATTGAGTATGATTTACCTGAGGTTTGTAGCTTCTATTCATCCTTGAAGTAAATTGAGCCTAATTTACTTGGTGGTCTTCTTTATTCCTTTGCTGACGAATGTCAAACTATTCATTGCTCTTTGTTGCATAAAGATAGCTTTTAGTGGAGGTTGACAACTTCAGTGATTGAGATTCTTCTTCAGTATATCCAAGACCTATCTTTATCAGAGGAGAATGCTGCACTTTGATAATTTTATTTATTGTTTTTGATCCTTTAGCAAATCTAAGATTGAGAGCTTTTGTTTTCTCAATATCCTTCCTTACACCCACAATTTCACATTCCAGTTTTTCATTGTGTTTTTCTCTTTCAGTAAGTTGGAATGTCAAAGTATCTATAATCATATTTTTTTCTTCTAAACATATTTTGAGTTTAGAGATTTCTTCATAAAGATCATCTTAATCTAAAGCATCTAAGAAATTATCATCTTCAAAAGCCATCAAAATTCTATAGTCTTTATTATTTTCATCTTCATCACTATTAGATAGACCATCGCTATCTTCATGCATATAGTAGCTCTTCTTACTTATACTTTGTTTTCTATTCCATTTTGCTGATTCCTTACCTTTATCAAGCTTATCTTTATGAGGACATTTGGCATCATAATGACCGACTCTTCCACAAGCAAAACATTTGAAGGGTAGTTTACCTCTGAATCTTCCATAACCCCATTGAAGGTTCTTGAAAAAGTTTGCTTCTTACTCTCGTTTTGAAATATGTGTTGATTCATTGAGTTCTTCTCTTCCTGAGGCTTTGAATGTAGCTTCTCTCATATCTGATGGACCTCCTTTTCTCATTTTGAAAGCAGTTAAGATTTCGTGTAGCTGTGTCATATTAATAGTCTGAAGATCCTGCTTTTCTTCTATGGCAGATACTTTTGATTCAAACTTAGTAGACAAGGATCTTAAAACCTTTTCAACTAAAGTAAATTCTTTTATCTCTCCACCCAAGTTCTTCATGCAATTACCAATCTCATCTATACTTAAGAAGTAACTAGCTATACTTTCATCGTTGTGCATTTTGAGATATTCATATTGAATTCTTAGAGTTTGTAGTTTTGCATGTTTTACCTAATTGTCTCCTTCATAGCTTAGAAAAATCTTGTCCCATATTTCTTTGGTGGTTTTGAGCTGCATAACTTTGACAAATTCTGATTGTGACAAACTCCCCAATAATGTATTAAAAGCCTTGTCATTGGTTTCATATTGCCTTTTACTTGCCATATATGTAGGAATTGCTGATGGAAATGTATATCCTCCTTCCACAATTTCCCAAACATCTATTCCAAGAGATTGAAGATAGGTTGTGGTTCTTACCTTCCAATAAATGAAGTTGCTTATGTCTAAGATTGGTGGTCTAATAGATCCCTCTCTTTCATAGCTACTCATGATGATAGATCTTCCTTCAAGCGATCAAGCTTCTTTTGAAGGACCAGGTCTGGTACCAATTGTTGGAAATAATACTAAGAGGGGGGGTGAGTCAGTATTAGCAACTTAATAATTTTAAATTTTCATAATCAGATTCATATATACTACTTTAGTTAATGGAACTCGCATGTATACGTAATTGTGTTGAAGGAAACTAGCGTATATATTGCAAACTTATGATTCAATTAATTCATCATATGTTGATCTTTAAACGGTGCATTAAAACCATATAAAGAGTAACCAGGAGCAATAAAAACAGAACAGACAATTACACAAAAGAACACAAGATATAAGGTGGAAACACGATGTGGGTGAAAACCACTTGCTGCAATTGTCTCTATCTTCCTTTTTAAAATTAGAAACTTCTTTTTACAATTGTTGTATTGGTGCAGTCCTATACCAGTACGCAAGCTTCTACCTGTAGAAGGCTACAACCTTCTTTCATTCTCTAGCTTCTCCTGGAAGGGAGCTACAACCCCCTAGCTCTTGTACTAGCTGATATGTGTACTATTACGTAGGTGTCAGCCTACACAAGGCTCCAACCTTCTATTTTCTTCCAGGGACCATGTTTCATAAATCTTCAGACTGAATCCATCAATAACTTCATTCAATCATCTACATCAACCAATCACCTTTTGTACCAACCAAAATTGCATGAACCAATCACTTTGATAAATCTTCAGAATGCTATAACCAGAATACAATAACCAAAATATAGTAACCAGAACCCAAACCATAACCCATAACACTACAACAGCAAACAAAAGTAGCTAAAATATATTTTTTTTGAGATATACGCCACTTCTTTTCATCGAACCTGCATGTATACATACTTTTCTCAAGGCGAACTTGTGTACAGATCTGCAAATCAAAATTAAGATGTATACGTTGTTTTGATATGTTGAACCAATGTGTATACGCGCCTTTTCTAAAGTGAACCTGTGTACAAATCTATAAATGATGATTTAAACTCTACAACAATTTCAGACTTCAATTATACCTAGATCATCATATTTACAGACTACAACATGCACCAGTTATACAGATAAATGATCAAAACCACATAAATATACTTCACTTCAAGCCTTAAGATCTTAACCCATCATTAGATCTGATCCTTCATCAAGCACTAAGGTTCATCCTTGGTTCAGATCTAGCTATGCACCATAACCCAATAGCCTGTATATTAGAACTTTCTCTTCATCAGATATTTAATTCATGAGTTCCTTTGCCTAATGATCTTCTCCTCCTTTTATAGTCTTAGGCCTTAGTCAATACCATGGACCAAAACCACTTAGAACCAATACCTTGGACCAAATACCTGGGGTAAACACTTTGGACAAGATACCTTGGACCAATACCATGGATCAAAATACCATGGACCAAATACCACGGACCAAAACTAAGTTTTCCAACATGTACGTGCCTTTCCTTCTATGAAAGTGCATGTGTATGCTATACACGCCTTTTGGTCAGCAAACCCGCATGTACACGTGGCTTGGTCAATGGGGAACCTGCGTATACCACTTTTTCTTCATTCTGCGAGTCTGAAACTTGATCTATCACTTGAGTTGCCATCAAGTACAACACCTGTATCACCTGTATCATAATGTAAACAACGCTAAGATTTTATTTATATTAGAATGCATCCAGTTTCTAAGGCTTTTTATACTTATATTATTTTTTCTTACATCTCATGCCCTAAAGAAAATTAAGACCCTTAAAAGAAACTATAACTTGAACCTACTAAATCCCCACCGGGGCCACCAGAAAACTTATAGTTCAGGTTAGATCCATTAGGGGTAGGCATCCCATATGCCTCCATGCTCAAGTTACATATTTGAGACATAGTAGTTGAATTTTTAGGGAGCTTAAAATCCTTCAATCATACCACGGAAAAGAATACCTGAGCACAACAGAGACCCAATTCAGAGGGGGTTTAGCTTAGGTCCAGTGTGTGTGGTACTATTTGGGGCTATTCGGCCCATTTAGTGCTCAGTACTAGTAACTAACTGCCAAGAAGCTAAAGACTCAAATGCTCTGGTGGGATGTAGTTACTTTAGTGGCCAAAATCTGGAGCATTCTTCCCTATAGGTGATGGTGCAGGCAATATGTGAACCTCATTTCCATGACCTTGGTTGATTCTTCAGTTGTTGGAAGGTGTCACCATTTCTTTCGAGATGTTGCCCTAGGCCCATCAGATGATATCTCAGCAAGTTCCAATTACTTTGATAGTGGCAAGGATGAATAGGTCTTCTTAGGATATTTTTTCATACGCAAAAAAAAGGAAAGCCTTTCTTTTGTTTCATTTATCATATAGGCTAAAGTTAAAGGGAAAGTAATCTTTTTATTTTTCTCTTTGTTTTATGTATGTGATTTATTTTATTTGACGAATAATATCCTTCCCTCACCATACACAAAGTACCACACACTCTAATCGAAACCATAGGGGATCCCACAACCCCTTGTCGATCTAGACACTTCTTAAACCTCCCCCCATTAGCGGGAGGTGTGCCAGGACTCCCGCCATTTAAGCGTAGAGGACGTCACACAACCACCATGATAGGATCTTAATTTATTGGTGCATATTTGGATGGAACCCCTACCAATCAAAGAACACTTTTTAGGACCCCACAAGGGTCCCCACATGCTACCCCTTCGGGGAGCCCTCATACCACTCCTTCGGATAGTCCACGAGACACCCACTAGGGTAGTTCTCATAACAATTCCCCATAGAGGACCTGTTTTCATATAACTATCAAGCATCATTTCACGATGGTGGATAACTCTCAGATATCATTCTTAGCTTCTTTAAACCCACTATATTTAAGTAAGCTAACCAATGACCTAATTTCTAATAGGCAGAATTGGCTAGCCATGCCCACCAAGCTCCCTTCAAACATTCCAAAATACAAAGGGAAATAGGGAGAATACCCAGGAAACCATGTCAATACTTTTCACCTATTTTGTTCATCCAATAATATCATAGAAGATACTATTCAACTACGACTATTTCAATGCACCCTTACTGGGCTAGCAGCGAAATGGTGCATTAACCAGCCTTCTGCGTCATATGGAAATTTTAGCTCCCTTGATACAACTTTCCTCACAATCTTCCAACTCTCAATTTGTCATGAATCGGCCCTGGAACTCCTCTCCCACTTCAAACAAACACCTACTACACACATATCATATCATATCCATGAATGGAGGAAACATCGTAGCTTTTGTAAAGCATAGTTTTAAGACAAAGTCCTCCTCGACTTATTTATGAGATGCCTCACATTGGAAATTTAAAAAGACATGGAAAATTTATCCTCGCATAATGTGGAAGAATCCATTATCAAAGCTCAACATTTAGAGCTTATATATACCCAGTGTGGATATATCTATCATGTGCTTCTAGATGCCCCATTTCTGCAAACTTATAAAGAGGCACCATGGGCATCGAATGTTTTTGATGGATTGATTTGGTCCATAACCAAAAACCAACTCAGGAACACCTACTGGTACCCTGGATACTCATTCAGTGGCTAAGAATTTTATGTTATGTAAAAACCACCACCACTACAGCATACAGGATACTACCCAAGTCAACCCACATAGATGCATAATATAGTTAGTAGGGTTAACGAATATTAGCCCCCACATGGAGCCGCACACCCTCCCCCTAAGAGAAGCCAATACTCTTCTAGGAATACGGACGCAATGTCCTCTTCCCAGAATCCATATACTAATCTGGGACAAGGAAACTAGTATTTTCTTTTCCCCTAACAACAAAATAATAACCCATCAACGCAAAATAACGTAGGGGTTAATCTAGTGCAATGATTCAGTGCTCAATAACAATTGTCGTTTGACCAGGTGAATATATGAAATCCACCTAATGTTTCTAAGAAAAAATATAAGAGAAAACCAAAGGGAGAGATTAGGAAAGGGGGTGGATATCAGCAACAAACCCCACAAGCATTGACCAGGGAAAACCCCAACTGGAATCAAAATCAAGGTCAGACCAATATCAACTCAGAGAGAAAAAAAAAAAAAACATATGTCTAAGGAAAAATCATTCTTGTGCCATCTGCAGGGAATGCGACCATTATACCCATCATTGTCCTCAACTCCCTGAGTTGAAAAGGAAACAAGACAATGGGGTGAAAGGGGGGAGAAACCAACAACCACGGTAATGCAACATTCCTTCCCCCATCAAGGAGTGGTAAATACCTAGAAAGAACACTCCCAACAACATCATAACCCCCTGGAGGGAATTATCAAAATAATTCTCGTCACACATTATCAACTTTGCTAGTTTCTATGACCTCAATAACCGAATAATTTTCTTTCTTGTCAACCGGCGCAACAAGGCCTGAAATCCACCCTCATGACCTTATAGAAACCAATTCAACATTAGATAATATTTTTCACTCAAATGAAGATATTCTAGTGGCCATGAAGGAACTAGATTTCCCTTGGGATTCCATACATCACCTGTTGTGAAACCAGCTCAAGAAAAGATAAAAAAGATAGATCAACGCCTTAGAATTCAGCCTCTTCGAGGGGGCAACCTCCTTTACATTACATAAATGAAAAATTC